>JAMQCK010000042.1:0-143535 GCA_024196135.1 Pleurotus ostreatus/Saccharomyces cerevisiae fusant | reverse complement strand
GCCTAGCAAGCCACCGATGGCGATACCGATACCATTGGCGCTGTACCAATAGCCAATGCGCCTCGGCTGTTGGGCGCGAGTGTACCACATCCCTTCGTAGTATCAGCATCCCTGCACATATTCACCGAGATGGGATACCCACCTGTGATCATGACAAAGGCCGGATCAGCGGTCGCCTCAGCAGCACCAGAGATCGTCCGCAGGACCGCCATGTCGAGGAAGTTCCGGCTCGCCGCTTGCGCCATCAAGAAAACGCCCCATAGGAAAATCTGGGGAGGGCGGTGAGTAAACGAACAGACTCTACGTATCGAAGTAGACTCACGTTGAACGCCAGGTACTTGTTGATGGGGAACTTCTGCATCAGCAAGTTCGTCGGGAGCGCCCATGCCAGCCAGCCAACTGCGTGTACGGTCAGACGGCATTACTGAGTGCGGGAAACCCGACTGACAGTAGAACAAACTGGAAAGCCAGCTCTTCACCCGAGGTCAGTCCGAGCGCAGCACATACGAAGAAAGGGACAACATACATATTCCTCGCCGTTGAGCTTGAGGTCTTCCTTGATGCCAAATATAGCTGGGAAAGCGATGAGCACGAAGCGAAGGACGCTGAGCACTGCGCGCACCGGCGTAAGAGAGGGTCGTCTTGTCACTGCGCGAACGAGGGTCAGCGGGGTTCGACAAGCAAAGCCGGTAGAGCGCACATGTAGTAGAACTAAGAAAGGTTGCGTGAGCACACGGATTAGCGTCGTTGGACAAGTGAAGACGTACCGCGTAGCAGATAGCCAGGCATGGCATGATGAGCAGCTATTCGACTTAGTCAGCTACGAGTACGCTCGAAAACAAGGTGGCAGGCCTACATCAATCCTACGTTCAATCCTCTTGACGTCCTTCGCATTGAGCTCCGTCTTGTTCATCTCGACGACATCGTCCATGAACTGCTTGGACGGGTTCTGCTTGAAGACCTTGCCCCAGAACCCTGGATGCGCATCCACGTCGAGCGCAGTGTCGCGGTCGTTCCAGTCGCGCGTCTTGGGTTGCGCCACTTCCACTTCCTCGACCGTCGGCTTCTCGTCCTTGAACGAGGGAGGGCGCGAAGCATTGCGGATGGACGAAGGCATGGGTACGATGTCTTCCGGCTCGAGGTGGTGATGCATGATGAGGACGGAGGCAAGACTCGCCTGCTTCACTCATCTCTCCCTGGCGCGTTATGTACTTGTGCGCAGAGCGCGTACGTCGCGTGCTCCCACGGCGGACCGCCGCGGGCCACTTGTCTCCATTCAGTCCTAGCTTCAGGTAGGGACAAGGGGGTGGATGTTCGACTGCAATTGAGTGGCTTGACAGGCGAGAAGGGACGGGTCATGGGAACGACACCCTGCGTGTTCCAGTTATAACTTCACGTTTTCGCGCGCGCGTCTGCGTCACCTGGGGAGGTGCGGGGCGAGTGTGGGGTACTTGAACATCACTGGGGAACAATGATTAGGTTGAGCGACCCGCAGGAGCGGTTTTGACGCCGCCCACTGAACAGGTCATGTGAGACTTTGCCTCAAATTCAGGTAAGGCGCACTTGAACAGGCAGAAAGGGAAGACAAAGGACGAACCTATTGAATGTGATGCCCATTCACACTACCCAGCTATATCCGGTACGTCCGCGGACGCAGCGAAGACGATTCTATGGCAAAGATACGTTCACCGTATGCCCAACCCTTCTTCCCTTGCAAACGGCTTGCCGGTACGCCCAAAATAGAGCATCCGAGCTAAAAGCGTCACGCGCGGGTCTTGTGGCTGCCCATATCACGGCGGCGAGCGCCCTGGGGAGGAGCACTGCGGTATCCCCTCTTCCCATGAGACAAACCGGGGCAGGCGAACTCGCTCGGTTGTTGCTCCGTCACCCTTTTCATCCGTCTCGCGTGGAAGAGGATGGCCCGCGGCGGCCCGGGCGAGGACGAAGAGTTGAGATATAGATGTCGCCACCCCGCAGCTTGTCGTGCATCTCTCCTCCGACCTTGACAATGGCCGCAATCCTGTACCACTGCCGCTCGCTGACCGAGCTTCTCGAGAAACGCGCGCGCGAGACGCCGGATCGCGTCGCGATATACACCGGCGAGGCCAACGATGACTCTAGCAAGCTGCTTCAGCCATTGACGTAGGACTTGCCATTTTTGTGCTGGACCCACCACTGATTTCCCCACGTGCAGATACGGCGATGTGGCGAAGGCAGTCGACCGCCTTGCCTGGCACTACTCTGCCATCCCTGGGTTCCTGCCAGAGCCCGCTGCTGATGGACTTCCACCACCGCGTATCGTCGCCGTGCTCGTCAGCAGCTCCATCGACGAGTCGTTCCTCGAGATGGCGCTCGCAAAGCTCGGCATGACTGCGCTGTTGCTGTCCGTCAACAACTCTGTACAGGCGGTCGCGCACTTGACGAAGCTGACGAAGGCATCTCACCTGATATACGGGCCGCGCTTTGCAGATGATGCTCTCGAAGCCCAGCATCTGCTGCACGAGCAGGGCATTAGCGTCGAGATCATTCCTGACAAGCGCTTTGCACTGTGGGGAGAGCAGGGCGCCGCAGTGGCTTCGGTGAAGCCCTATCAGGCCCGCCTCACCCCCGACCAGGAGCGCAACCGCCCTGGTGTACTTCTCCACTCGTCTGGATCGGTAAGTCCCCCGCGGCCTCAGCGGGACCGCCTTCTGACGCATCACAGACTGGCTTCCCCAAGCCCGTCTACGTGACGCACTACGGTCTCGTCGCCAACATCGCGCTCAACCAGAACAAGCCAGCATTCAGCACCCTACCCGTGTTCCACGGATATGGGCACTTCGCCATCTTCCGCTGTTTCTACGCTTGCCAGCCTATCACGCTGTTCCCGCCTCACCTCCCGCTGACATCGGGGAACATCGTGAAGGTGCTCGCAGCCTCGCCTCCGGTCAAGCAGTGCTTCGCCGTCCCCTATGTGATCAAGTTAATGGGCGAGACTGTCGAGGGCATCGACGCCTTGGCAAGCTTCGACGTCGTCAGCTACGCTGGGGCTGCGCTTCCCGTCAGTATCCCTCTGCAGAGTTAGCGATCTGACTGACTCATACATCGCTTAGGACGACCTCGGTGACCGCCTAACGAAGGCGAACGTCAACCTCTTGAGCATCTACGGCACGACGGAGGTAAGATTTCATGTTCGTAACTTGAACAGGATCACTAACCTCTTCGCCTAGACAGGCTCCCTCATGAACTCGCAGCGCGACTTCATCACAGACAAGCTCTGGAACTGGGTCCGACCCCTCCCTTCAAGCAAGGACTTCCTCGTCTTCGAGCCCCGCGGCAACGACGCATTCGAGCTCGTCGTCAAAGACGGCTACCCGCCCAAGATCGAGACCAACCGCCCCGACGGTTCCTACGCCACCAAGGACCTCTTCCTCCAGCATCCCGAGCGTCCCGGGCTGTACAAGTACGTCGGCCGCCTTGACGACACGCTGGTGCAGACCCTCGGTGAGAAGACGAACCCGGTGCCGATCGAGCTGGCGATTCGGGGGAACAGCCCGCTGGTACAGGAGGCCATCGTCTTCGGGGCGGGAAGACCGCAGACGGGATGTCTGATTCTGCCGAGCGACCTGGCGAAGAATATGTCGCGCGAGGAGTTGATGGACAAGATCTGGCCGGTCATCGAGATGGCGAACGAGGCAGCGCCGACGCACTCGCGCTTGTTGCCTGAGATGATTGAGTTCCTGCCGTGAGTGCATCTCACTTGACGCATTGCCCATATCCACTGATCTGTCTTGCACCAGATACGGCACCCAGATTCCCGTGGCGACGAAAATGAGCATTCTGCGCCCGGCTTGCTACGCCAAGTTCAAGGACATCATCGACAAAGTCTACGACCGCTTCGAGCAGGGCAATCAAGCAGAGAAGCTTCGCCTTTCCGGTCAGGAGCTCGAGCAATTCGTCTTCGACACCATCGCGAAGACAGTCGGGACGACGAAGGCCGGCCTGCTCACGCGCGACATCGACCTCTTTGCGTTCGGCGTCGATTCGCTGCAGGGCACGCGCATCCGGAATACGCTGCAGAAAAGCCTCGATCTCGGCGACCAAGTCCTAGGACAGAATGGTACGCAGGCTGCGGGTGTTGATGCATAGAGGAGCCTCGCTGACGCTGCTATCAGTCGTATACGAGCATCCAACGGTGACGAAGCTTGCCGAGTACATCGCCGAGCTGCAGTCAGGCTCGGGCGCCACGACGTCCGATGCATCCCAGCACGACCTGATGCTGAAGATGGTCGACAAGTGGGCGGCGCAGCTGACGAGCAAGAAGGCCGCAGGAAATGCTGGAAAGGATTCGCAGGTCGTCGTAAGTCGCATGTTTGAGTAATCGCGGCGTATGAAGCTGATTTGCCGTCACAGCTCCTGACCGGCGCTACTGGCTCCCTTGGTGCACACATCCTCGCGCAGTTGACAGCCTCTCCTGCCGTGAAGAAGGTCGTTTGCTTGTCGCGCGCCAAGTCACACGAAGTCTCCCTTGCGCGTGTCAAGGACTCGCTCGCACAGCGCAAGCTCTCCTTGACAGAGGAGCAAGCTTCCAAGGTCGTCTCCTATGCCGCCAACCCGAACGCCGAGGACCTGGGACTCCCCCAGTCTGTGCGCGACGCCCTGTCCGGCGAGATCACGTCTGTCATCCATGTCAGCGCTTTCCAAATGCATCTCGCTTTCCAGAGCTGACCTTCCGCCCAGAACGCCTGGCCCGTCAACTTCAACCTCAGCCTCGCCTCATACGACGAGCACGTCGGTGGCGCACTGCATCTCATCAACCTCGCTCTCGCCTCCGCTCAGGGCGCCGATTTCTTCTTCAGCTCCTCCATCTCCTGCCGCCAGGCCGGCCCCGAGGAGCGTGTGCCGGAAGACTTCTCCGCCTCCCCCTCGACGGCGGTTGGCACTGGCTACGCGCGCAGCAAGTGGGTCGTCGAGAAACTTTGCCAACGCGCGGCAGAGAAGGGCGTGCGCGTTGGCGTCTTGCGCATTGGGCAGATGGTGGGCGATACCGGGAGGTGCGCGCCGAGATATGCACTGCAGCGAAGTAGAAGCTGATCGCCATCCAGCGGCGTGTGGAATGAGACCGAGGCATGGCCTCTGATGTTCAAGGGCGCCCAGACGATGGGCGCGCTCCCCAAGACCGATGAACGCGTCTACTGGCTGCCTGTTGACTACGCCGGACGGTCGATCTCTGAGCTCGTGCACCGCGCAGACGCGCCGCAGAGTACCGTCTACCATATCGTTGACCCGCTTCCGACGAGCTGGGACGAGGACATCCTTGGCGGCTTGCGCGATGCTGGGCTCGTATTCGAAGCTGTCGACAAGGCCGAGTACGTGCGTCGGCTGGAGGCGAGCGAGCAGGACCCGGTCAAGAACCCTATCATTAAGTTGCTGGTGAGTGCACATCATTGTAGTGAGCTGCCAAAGTCGCTGAAGCCATTCGATAGCCATTCTTCCGCGCCCGATACCAGAATGCATCGAAGCGAGCGCCCATGGTCTATGTCACGGAGAAGACAGGGAAGGTGGCGCCGAGCATTGCCAATGCCCCACCAACGACTCGGGAATTGGTAGTCAAATGGTGCAAGCACTGGCGAGAGACGGGATTCCTGCAGTAAATATTCAATGTACAACATATAGAATGTAGATTTAGTTCTCACCGACTGCTCAACGACGTTCAAGGTCTCGAGGGTCGAAGCAAAGCCTGACTCACCGTACCTCGTCATGAAAGGCCATCCTTGTCGTCAGAGTAGAATGTGAGGGGTAGTATTAGTGGATCACTCCGTTCCGATATAACATACACGTCTACTTTGTCTAAACGCTATGGCGTGGTCGACTTGGTTGATGGTGCATTCGCGGCCGCGCCAGGCCCTAGGAGGTCTCCGAACAGTCTCTCCGCGCGCATCTTCACGCCCTCCCAATTGTCGAGAGCGGGTCGAACGTCAAGATAGAAGGAGGGCGCATTGTTGGCCTGACTTCTGCCGGTGTAGAAGTCGATCACGTAGCGCGTTCGTACACCACAGCGGTCGACAATCCAGTCATGTCGATCGAAGGGGGCTGAGTATCTATTTAAAAGCTTCAACGAGAAGCTTGAGAGAAGAAGTAATATGGACGCACCCAAGCAATGTCATGAACGTCGCCTTGGGCGTACGCTGTGTCGGCTTGCCCTGGAAGCTAACGAGGCGGCATCCACCACAAGCCTCGCCACCCCTTCCGGCCTCCCACTTCTGTATCTCCGCCCATGCACGTTCGTTGACCGCATTATGGATGGGTACAATCGTCTTCATGTCGGTTGCATGAGGGTCGTGGTTCTTGCGAGCCATAGCGGCGAAGAACTGCGCCTCGGATGGGTAGACCCAGTTCCCTTCCTCCGCGCCGCGCGGTATCGAGGAGACCTCGCGTTCAGTCGATAGCGAAGGTCCGGCGCCGGGAGTCGACGAGTTCCCGAAGAGGCGCGCCCAAGTCGAGGTCGATGTCGAGTTCGGCGTGTGGTCGACTGGACATTTGTCCGCGGAGGAGGACTGCCCGTGGTCCACGGGGCAGCCCCCAGAGCTCTTTGGGGGCATGTTCGTATGATCGACGGGGCAAGACATGGTGGCGGCCGGAAACAAGCGCTCGTCGTTCCGCTCGGCGGCGAACCTACGATCGGCGGGGGCCACGTGCGAGAATGCCATCAATATTTTTCGAAGTCGAGTTCCCGCCCTTGAGCGTGAACATCATGGGTCGCCGCAGAAAAACCAGGACACATCTGAAGGGGGCTGGGGCGCAAGCTGCGGGTGCCGCAGAGGGCGTACCGAAGTCTTTCGTGATCAAGCATGGCCAGGTTGGCACAGCGCTCACTACCCTTGTCCGCGATCTGCGCAAGGTCATGGAACCAAACACCGCTAGTCGCCTGAAGGTGCGTTCCCCACTGGTCAGCACGTACGGCTGTCTAACGATCTACAGGAACGAAACAGGAATAAACTCAAAGACTACTTCACGATCGCACCTGCACTCCATGTCACCCATCTCCTCGCATTTACCCTCACCCCCGTCGCCCCCTCCCTCCGCATCGTTCGTCTTCCGGCAGGCCCCACGCTCAGCTTCCGGATTGAGCGCTACAGTCTCATGAAGGATATCCTTGCCAGCTCGCGCCATGCTCGCAGCATTGGCATGGAGTACCTGTCTCCCCCTCTGGTACGCAGCGCATACCGCGTATCTTGCCACCCTCCTAACCACTGCCCAAGTAGCTTGTTCTTGCCTCTTTCCCACAACCAGGACCTGACACGCCACCACATCTACCCCTCATCATGAAGGCCTTCCAGTCCCTCTTCCCTGGCCTTTCCCCCAAATCCCTTCGACTTTCCTCCGCCCGTCGCGTCGTCCTCGTCGCCTACAACCCCGACAAGGGTACGCTCGACTTCCGGCACTACATTATCACTGTCAAGCCGCAAGGTGTCTCCCGTCGCGTACGCAAGATCCTCGAGGGCACTGCCGGCAAGACGCACTCGTCTGAATTCCTCGATCTCGGCAACGAGAAGGACATTGCCGACTTCCTGCTACGCAAGCGCGGCGAGGCTGGCCCTGACGGCGGCTACGAGAGTGCATCTTCAGCGCAGAGTGAAGCAGGAGAAGAAGCGGATGCGGTCGATCTCGCCGAAGACTACGTCGGGCGCAATAACAAGAAGGGCCAGAGGAGAGCCGTCCGTCTTGATGAGGTTGGTCCCCGTATGGAGCTGCGCCTGGTGAAGATCACGGAGGGTCTTCCGGGCAAGGAAGGAGGCGTCATCTATCACGAATTTGGTATGTCCTTCGTAACCATATCCGTTGTTTACCCAGTGCTGATGAAGCTACAGTCAAGAAGAGCAAGAAGGAGACCGCAGCGCAAAAGGCAGCCCATCTCGAGAAAGAGCGGATACGCAAAGAGCGCCGCGAAGCCCAGGAGCGGAACGTGGCAAAGAAGAAAGCAGAGGAGGCTGCGAAGAAGGGCAAGGACAAAAAGGCAGCCGCTGCAGGGGAGGACGAAGACGAAGACATGGAGGCCGCCGAAGACGATGAGGAAGAGGTTGAGGAGGACGATGGGAGCGATGGTGAGGGCGTCTGGAAGGATGACGACGAAGACTGGGACGAAGAAGAGGAGATCAGTGAGGGAGAAGACAGCGAAGTAGAGGAGGCTGAACAGAGCAGCGCTAGCGAGGACGAGCGTCCACCGCCGAAAAAGGTCAAGCTATACAGCAAGCCGCAAGGCAAGCGCCAGCGATAGTCTATGTACTCTCTTACTCTTGTGTTGTACTGCTATCATTGACTGTACGCTGATGGTCGGCCTCGAGTTACATTTCCTTTCAACAGCGCGAGTCGAACCTGTCACGTGGTATCGTCTCGGCATCTACCGAAACTCACATGACAAAGTTCAACTTGTGTTCAACCTTGAGAAGACTCACGCTCCACTGCAATCTACAGCGCTCGCAGGGCCTGCTTCCCAAGCCTACTGCATGCTCCCTGAATCTACCCGTCTCCAACATTCCTCACCTCCCCGCCGGGCAAGTTGCTGCCTTCTATCTCATTATCTCCCTACCCTCTCCCTATCGGCGCTGTTGTATCGTCTATCTGCCTATCTAACTA
This sequence comes from Pleurotus ostreatus/Saccharomyces cerevisiae fusant, assembly GCA_024196135.1. Lineage (NCBI taxonomy): Eukaryota > Fungi > Pleurotus ostreatus/Saccharomyces cerevisiae fusant. The sequence goes on along the minus strand of JAMQCK010000042.1, from coordinate 134,919 downwards.
CCCTTTCGCGAACTCGCGTCCGTCACCCATCGTCACTCCCTCTGCTCAACTGACGCTTCTGACCTCCTTTATCTGTCCCCAATGTGACTCGAGTAGGCTCGTATCAGCTGAGCAGGTGCGATACGAGCGTAAGATTGAGCTCGGGTGCGGACGTAAGTATTGCTCCCCGAAGCAGGGATACCTGGGCGACTACCCTCATCTGCCTCTCTCATCTTTCGAGAGACTATGCACGCTCTGCTCGTATACGGCGCGCCTGCAGCGCTCGCAGCGCTCATCGCATTGTTTATCGCGCTTCGCCGCAGACGTCCTGCCCTTCCCGATTACTTCGCACTGTCCGGTGTACCACCACCAAAGCCCCTTCCCCACTTCAATGTCGACACCGCTAAGCCACGCCCCTACCGCCCCTTCCGATGGGCCTACTTCCAGCATATGGGTGCGTATATCCCAATTTCTCCTCGTATGCCACCCGAACTCACTCTCCTTCTCAGCTCTGAAGAAGATGGAGCCCGACTGGTGGCTCGAGCTCGAGTCGACTTACCGCATGCGCATCGCCCAGCGACAGGCCCTCTACGCCACCCACGGATCCCTGATCCTCGGCGCCCTCCCCGGCTCCGAACTCGCATGCGCTGAGCTCCTCCAGATGGTCGCACAGTGGCTCTTCGTCCGCTATCCCAACTGCTTCTCCCTCGACCCTTACACACTCCTCTTCCAGAACCATATCCTCGGGAAGGAGGTGTGTATCAAGGGCGTGGAGGGTGCGGACGCATTGCGCGTGCTGCTCGACCACGTTCCGGAGGACTTCGCGCTTACGCTGGAGAATGAGAAGACGGGGCTGTACCATATGTGCGCTGGCGTGGTGTGCTCGTCTGTAGGATGGAACGCGGCGGGGAAGATGGGGAAGCCATTGCACGAGATTCATGGCCCGGTACCACATTACAAGGAGAGGATGCAGATGTCGATGGACAGGTGCGCAACTCTTGTGCAGAAGCAGCATACGCACCTTACTTACAGCACCGAACAGATACTTCAAGAGGATGGAAACCGAGAAACCCATTCAGCGTGGCTCCTGGGGCCTCGAAGTCGGCGAACCACTCTTCCTCCAGGAGTCCGACCCCAAATTCGCCGAGCGCACCCAGCAGGATCCCAACCTCACCATCGACAACGTCTTCCTCCGCGTCGACTGGCAGACTTTGCGCCGCCTCCCGCGTTCTCGCGCCATCGTCTTCAACTTCAAGGCCCTCTTCACACCGCTCACCGACTTCCGGCACGAGCCCTACATTCCCCACCTGGTGCGGCGCATTCTGCGAGAGGGAGACGCGCAGATCATGAACTACAAGGGCACGGAGCATGTTCACCACAAGGTGCTCCCGGAGCTGGACGTGTATGCGAGGGAGCAGGAGGAGAAGGGGTGGGTGCCGAGAGATTGGAAGGAGCGCACGTTGGATGAGGACCCGTTTTATCCGGGATGGGAGAAGCACATGACATACGCATATTAGACCTAGTCAGAATCGAGCAACTCATCTAACTCTGCCTCTTCTTCTGCGGTCATTTGGAACTCTGGCTTTGCCTTCGTCTTTGCAGGTGCTTTCGATGGAGCAGCTTTTGGCTTGGGTTGAAGCAAGTCTGGTTCAGAAGTTTCAGAACAATAGCGTTGTAGATGCCAGCAGACACTCACCGCTCAGTCGCCACTTCCGGATCGTATTATCCAGGCTCGCGCTCACCAGCCACGGCTCTACCCGCGTCTTGCCATCCTCGCCTACAGTCCGCCGAATCCACAGCCTCAATAGCGTCACGTTATGCCAATGCGCGTCCACCTCGCCAATGAGCTCTGGCTCGTCAGGTGTAGAGACATCGTACGTGCGGATGACATCACCGGCCGCCGTGAATAAGTATGGCTCCGCGAGATCTGTCAGCGCCAGAGGCAGAATCGCTTTGACGCCCCCTGGATGGGTTATCGCCGGTGGTGGTTTGGTTTTCTTGTCATCTACTTCGGCGAGCGGCACAAGCTGCACGGTCTCGTCGGTGGATGCTAGTAGGAATGTTCACTTAGAGACTTTTAACAGAAGGAATAGACGAACCTGTCCACATGTATTCTGGTGCGACGTGTAGATCGTTCACGCCCGTCCGATGGTGCGTGAACTCGCGCTTGAGGGCGCTGCGCCAGTATTGAGATTCCGTGTCCTGCTTCGTGAGTTCCCAGAGACGTATGATGCCCATAGTATCGGCAGTGTATAAGGTAGCGGTCTTGTCCGACGTAGCCGTTGCATGTAGACACTGAATAGGTCTCGTGTGTGAGTCGATGGTCCCGACATTTTGCAGAGGCTTTCCATCAGCAGCAGATGAGAGGTCCCTGAGGATATACTGAGAAAAAACAATAGAGGGAGTTTGGATGGCATACCATAGGCGCACGATCTTGTCAGAACCTCCGGATATGAGCAGGTTCAGGGAAGGAACGACGAAGAGGGTCTTCACAAAGTCTGAGTGCGCATCGGTGGTCGAGATAAGAGACTTGTCCTGCATAGGTGTCAAGAAATGTAAAGACAGCGTGAGGGGAAAGACTTACTTGGGTATTCCAGAGCCTAATGGTCTTGAATCGTACGTCAGGTTGAGGCGTCATAGTGAGCAGGATAGGCAAACCTTGTCCCAGGAACCTGAAATGAGAATCCCCTTGTCGCCCTTCGGAGTGCTATCCACGAATGCAATTGAGGTAACGGGGCCCCCATGCCCTGAATACAGCTGCAATGTATTCCCTGTCTTGAGAGACCATGAGCATCATAAGCATCAAGCCTCCATCGGTGTCCATACCTCCAAATCCAACTTGCGAATCTTGTGCGAGTTCTCAGCTATCCAGGCATCATTCCCTACGATCTTGATGTCAAGGGGAACCCCCTTGAGCTTGAGCGGGTCGCCGAGATCTTTGGTTTCTTCCGCCTTCCGCCTGCGAGCCTCGACTGGATTCGGTCGACGCGTCTTGGGACAAGCACGGCAGACGTACTTCGTCCTTGACTAGCTGAGCCTCCGAGACGAGGAATTTGGACGTGTCTGCACCGCTCATCGTGGGCGTGGGGAGTAAGAGGTGCGCGGCGATCGCCCATCGCGGTCACGGGCGCTTCTTGCTTCCCGCCATCACTGGCGCGTCCCCCTCGACTCTCGCCGAACTCGCCTACAGCCTACCGCAAGACCACTATCCACAAGACTACCCTAGACGACTAGCACTATGCCCCACGCTACTATGTTCCCTACGTTCGCCCACAAGAGGTCCCCCGGCACTGCTCTGGGAGGCTGGCAACTGCAACCGTTCGAGACAACCCAACCTGACGAACCTGTGCCCACTGCTAAGCATGTCTCTGCCCCGCCGAAGGAGACTGGCCCTGCTATATCTTACGACGCGTCTATTGGCATCGCTATCGGCTGCGTCGCTGGCGGATTCATTCTCCTCTACGTCGTCTGCTCGCTCTACCAGCGCCGCGCTCGTCGTCGGGCTAGGCGCGAACGAAGGCTCAACGCGCCAGTTTACACACCCACGAAATCGAAGGTCGTATTCCCCTACAAGACGGTACGCAATACCCCGCCTCGCCGGTGCTCCACTGACACGTATCCTCAGATTCCGGATTCCTCCTTCAACAGGCCCACTCCCGCCCTACAACGCCCAGCCTCTATCCTACCCTGGAAGGTCCACAGCCCCCAACCCAAGCCCGTCGACAATCGCGTCTCTTTCGTTGGGCGGGCCGCGAACCGCTTCTCCACCATGATCACTTCCGCTCGCAAGTCGAAGCTCTGGGCTCCCGCTCCCGCCGCTACAGCCTCCTCTCGCATCTCCGCGCTCTACCGCCCCTCTGCTCGCTACGGTCCTCCTATCTGCCCTAAGACTGCCGAGTGCTGGAAGCTCGCTGACGACCTCGTCGGTGCCCACCCCGCTGCGATGCACCTTGAAGCCCGCCCTCGCGGCCAGCCGTTCGGTCACAATCAGCCTATCATGTTCCGCTGGGCGGAGAACCCTTACGACGGCGCCATCGTCCCGAAGCTCAAGACCGACGCTATCAACGCTCTGGATCGCCTCATCGTCGGCCCTGAACAGGAGGCAAAGTACCCCACTCTCGCGCGCACTGGCAGCGGCCCGAAGATCATGGTTACACAGCCAAGCTCCGATCTCGTCAATCTTGCTTCTCGCGTTGGTCAACAACCTCAGCCTGCCGAGGAACGCGTTCTCGTACAGACCCCGTCTCTCCAGTCGAACGTACGCATGCCGGTAGTCACACGTCCTCCGCACTCGCAGGCTCTTCAGTCTCGAGATCTCAACAGGCAGGCACCTCCCTTGTCGCACAACAAGGGCGGGTCGGGTGGAGGACAGCGTGTTGTGTATCCCTTCGCGCAGAAGGAGAACGCGATGGGCAACTATCCTGTCGCCTACGCAGCGCAAGCCTTCTGAATCGGGAACAGGATGTCGAGGCTCAACGAACACGAAGCGAGTCATGTATTTTATGCTGTACAACATGGGTATGACGGGCTATTAGGGAGCGTATGAAAGGGATGCCTGAAAGGAATGGAATTTCATCTCACGTAGGGAACCTTACCCTCAAGCCTTGTGCGCGTTCCAGAACTCGGACAACGCGAATGCAGAGCGCTTGTAGGTCCTCTCGAACGTCGTATAGTTCACGTGCTGGATGCCGAACTTGACGGCGAGGCCGCTTGCCCATTCGGCATTGTCGACCATCGCTGTTTGCGTGTCAGTCATCGGGGGTATCGCTCCGGCATTTGCAAGGATAACTCACCCCAGGCGAAGATGCCTCCGATGGGGAGGCCGTCCTCGTGGATCGCCTGCAAGATCTCGCCGAGGTAGGTCAGGTAGTAGTCTGAAGGTTGTCAGAACGATCATGGCCGAGGGATCAGGTTGTTGACTCGCTCGTCCGTCCAACATCCTCCTTAATCTCAGCCAAAGTCTTGCGCTCATCCTCGAAGGGCTCCGCGAACCCAAACTCGGATACATACTGCATAGGGAGGAAGATTAGCAACGCTGTCCGTCTTTCTTACTGCAAAGCAATGTTACCCACCAGTTTCGGGCTCGGCCACCTCTTATGTAGCTCGTTGAGTAGCCCGCGCACCCCCTGCGGCGTCGACGCCAGCCAGTCCGTGCGTGGGTCCGCTGCTGGTCCCTCCAACCAGCCTTCGTCTCCGTCGTACAAGACCGCTTCGTTGCACTGCGGCCAGTTGGGGTCGGAGGGGTTGTTCACGCAGGCGTCGATCCCGCCCTCTGGAGCGCGTACGTAGCTGGAGCGGTAGGAGTCGATGGCGTAGAAGTCGGCGGAGCCTAGAAGAGGTGAGTGCGGATTGAGCAGTCGGTCCTGCGATGCAAGGGGAGTATCAGGAAGTGAGGCTCACCGAGCAAATCCGCCTTCTCCTCTTCCGTAAATCGCGGGAGGTACTCCTCCGACAACGTATCCTTCAAAATCTGCGGCCAGTCCCCCGTGGTGTAGATAGGGTCGGAATATAGGCCAATCTGGAAGGCTGCATGGCGCTCGACAGCTTCGATATCTTCGGTGTTGTTGGCGCGCCAGGGGGTGCCGCTGCATAGGATCAGTAGGAATCCACTTCGCGTATGATTGGATGTGAAGGACCGACATGAAATCATCGTTCTTCAGTCCAATTTCACCCGTGATGTTCATCTCGCGGAATGCTGGGGCGTCTATGGTTAGTATCCCCATACTTCCGCAGAACAGGTGTGTGCATACCTTTGACGGCGCCAGCATGCGCTTTGACTGGGTGGTCAAAGACCCGTCAGCATCCGTGATCGTTTGCAGACCAAACGTGATTGTCCGCAGACAAGCAAACTACTCACGCAAGTTGTAAGCGCAGTGGAAAGGCGCAGTCGAGATGTTGACGCCGGGCGTAAATATACCTAGTGATATGCATGAGCGACAGCCCCCATTACTGCGTAACGACGGCGAATGGCTCACTGAAAGCGGCGATCTGATTGCAGTACTCCAGAGGCTCGTTGAAGGTGACCCTGAAGCGGCGTTAAGGCCAAACCATAAGAGTCAGAAGGGTGCACGAACCAGGTCTTGACGCGGTCACCGTACGCTTGGAAGACGGTTTTGGCGTAGCTAGTGAGAGACGTTAGCAATGACCGGTTGACCAACGCAGCTCAGTGAACGTACTTCACGAAGTCATCCACGATCTTAGGCGAAGTGAACCCTCCGTAATAGAGTTGCAAGGCGAGTGGCAGATCCCAATGGACTGAACGCGTAGTCAGCTGTGTACTTCAACGCTGATCTGGAAAAGCTCACACAAGGTGACGACCGGCTCGACACCATATTTCAAGTGCGTGTCGATGACTGCAGATGTTCAGCACCAACAGAGTGACACGCAGTGGATATCCTACCATCGGAATAGTGATCCAGTCCCTCTTGGTTCAGCTTCGAGTCCGCTGTTCCGAAGGGGAAGATCCTTGCCCAAGAAAGCCTGTACATTGTCAGTGATGCCTCCAAGGAGAGATCTTGAGGCTGCCCACGAGAAAGAGTGCGCATTCAGTCCCAGGGCGGCAACTCGCGCGACGTCCTCCTTGTACAAGTAGTAGTGCAAGTCGACAATGTCGCCTACTGCTGTTCAGCTGCTTGCGTAAGAAACCTGCGCAAACCCATACCATTCGTCCCGTCGGCGATCACAAACGGTACGTGTGAGATGAAATCCCACATTGTCGGTCCCTTTCCTTCCTTCTTTGTCGCGCCCTCGACTTGGTACGACGCGCTCGCAACGCCGAACTTGAAGTCGCTGGGAAACTTGAGATCAGGCAGGATGTCCTTGGGCGCAGGTGCATAGAAGGCCGGATAAAGCGGAGGAGGCGGGGACGGGAGAGCAGTGGTTGTTGGCGTCGCCGTGGTCGTGAAGGGAGGCTCCTTGGGAGCACCGAGCTGCGAGGCGGCATGGTTAGCGCACGAAACGGCATGATTAGCACACAAAAACGCGTAAAAATACGTGCTCAAAGGATCGACGCACCACCAGACCCCATAGTAGTTCAAGTCCTATGTCAGAGAAATCAGGACTGATGGATCCGACAAGAGGCAGAGAAGCATTCGAAGTCGTTGTCGCCGCCGGTGGGGAGTCGCTCGTAGCTGCAGACGTCGTCGCGGTCGGGGTCAAATCCGACGTCGCCGAGGATGGGGCATAGGACGAGCTGCTAGCGGCCGCTCGTGCACACAACGCGTAAGAAAAAGCGCTGACTCCAAAGCAATGCAAGGCGCGCATGGTGACAAGAAGGCGCGATGCGAGAGAGGGAAGCCGCACTCGCAGAATACACCACCACCATGCTCTTATAACCCACCCCTCGCCAGTCGTCGGCTGACCGGGTATCATACGGTCCACGAGATCGAGCCCGTCCCATGGGGCGGCCGGAGGAGAACTGTTCTGATCCGTTTCAATGCGACGACACACAAGCAGCCGTCGGAATGCATGCTGTAACTCCTCGTCATCTTCCCACACCGAGGCAAGGTTCTCCTTCAGCGCCAATGTGTATAGCCGGAGAAGTGCGGCTGTATTGATTGACGCGCAATGTGAATTGACCATTGCTAACCGAGGTGTGCAAAGACAGACGGCTTGTTTGTGCATGCTTGACCCGCACAACAATTGCCATATAGGGACCTTTGACAAGCAAGTACAAATATGGCCCTACGCTCAGTCTTAATGACCAGCTGACGGCCCGGGCGAGCCTCGCAGGCCAATGCTACTTCCCACTTCCCAAAGGTGACGTACGGCTCAGCGGTTGCAGGGCCCCGTCTCTTCCTACGTAGACTATCCAGCCTGTCCGGTTACCACGGAGGATTAGTGGGGAGAAGCTGGTTGAGCCCACTCGGCTGCGGTACCTCTGGAAGCCCGCCCTCGCGACCAGCCCAGCCATACGGAGCCCACAGTTGTACTACGCCGAAGTCACATCTTTGACACATCGCTTCGGGGTCAGAAAACAGGCATGGAAACAGAGTAAATCGTACACAGCTACTTTACAATTCAATGTCGGGACATAACAGGTCGTGAGAGTTCGTATGAAAGAGAAATCTTTGCATGAGTCCATCATCTTTCTTTGCCACAAGGGTTGAGGCAGCCTCAAGCCTTGTGCACGTCCCAAAACTCGGAAAGCGCAATCGCAGAGCGCTTGTACACCCGCTCCAGCGTCGTGTAGTTGACGTACTGGATTCCAAACTTCGCGCTGATGCCGCTCTGCCACTCAGTGTTGTCGACCATCGCTGTTTGATCGTCAGCCGGCAGCTCCCACCACGACGCAGAATAACCCTTTACCCCAAGCAAAGATACCCTCGATGGGCAGCCCATCCTCGTGAATCGCCTGCAGAATCTCGCCGAGGTAGGTCATGTAGTAGTCTGAAGAGGGTCCATGTCAGTATGGGAAGGCAAGGGTTTGCTGCGTACTTACTCGTCCTCCCCACATCCTCCTTGATCTGAGCCAAAGTCTTCCTTTCATTCTCGAAGGGCTCGGTGAACCCGAACTCGGATATGTACTGCAACGTCACAACATCAGCCTCCTCCCTCACCCCTCTCACTATGCTCCCTACTCACGATCTTCGGACTCGGCCACCGCCCATGCAGCTCATTCAACAGCCCACGCACGCTCTGAGGCGTCGCGATCAACCAATCCGTGCGCAGATCCGCTTGAATGCCGACGGACCAGCCGTAGTCGGCGTCGTACGTGACTTGTTCGTTACATTGCGGCCAGTTGGGGTCCGATGAGTCGTTCACGCAGGCGGCGATGCCGTTCTCGGGCGCGCGGATGAAGAAGGAGCGGTAGGAGTCGATGGCGTAGAAGTCGGCGGAGCCTGGTAAGCGGGATGCGAGCGTCAGAATATACAAGGGGAAGAGCAGGAAAGCAGCAAAAAAGGGACACTTACCAAGCAGGTCCGCCTTCTCTTCTTCCGTAAAGCGGGGAAGGTACTCCTCAGGTAGCGTATCCTTCAAGATCTGCGGCCAGTCGCCCGTAATGTACAGCGGATCGGAAAACATGCCAATCTGGAACGCCGCATGTCGCTCGACAGCATCTGAATCTTCAGTCGTGTTTGCGCGCCACGGGGTGCCGCTAAGAAATCGTCCCCAAAATTTCAAATGCTCTATTATTTATCGGCACTCGGAAGCCACTCACACAAAATCATCGTTCTTCAGCGCGATTTCGCCCGAGATATTGAGCGCGCGGAAGGCTATAAGTAGCGAACAGGTCAGCCTTGTGACAGTCTGCTCGGCGCAACAACATACGTACCTTTGACGGCCCCTGCATGCGCTTTGACTGCAGGACCTCGTCAGGACAGAACGGCGAAGTGGAAACATGAGGATCACTCACGCAAGTTGTACGCGCACTGATACGGTGCCGTCGAGGAGTTGACGCCGGGTGCAAGCGTTGCGTCTGCGTAGATGGATTAGCACAAGCTAATTGCATGGTTGAAGGTTACTTACTGAACGGGTACGAGGCAATCTGGTCGCAGTATACATGAGGCTCGTTGAATGTGTACCTGGCGCTGCGTAAGATGGCAGAACATCGCGGAGAAAGTATACGCACCAGGTTTTCACTCGGCCATTGTAGGCTTGGAATACAATTTTCGCATAGCTGGTTGCGGAGATGAGCGGTCTTCGCTTCAATTCGATCTATGAAGATACGCACTTGACGAAGTCATCAACGATCTTCGGAGAGGTGAATCCACCGTAGTAGGCCTGTAGTGCGAGCGGCGTATCCCAGTGGACTATACAAGCATTCAGCGTGTAGAAGACGAGAAAGCCGGTCGACGTACACAACGTGACAACGGGCTCGACACCGTACTCCCAGTGCGTATCAATGACTGCAGGAGATGAGCATGAGAAGACGATGCGCAATTTAACATTCTACCATCCGAGTAGTGGTCGATTCCCTCCTGGTTCACAGGCGAGTCCGCTGTACCGAACGGAAAGATCCTCGCCCAGGAGAGTCTTGGCATTTTTAGTTCACTACAACAGATGATATGTCAGGTACTGACGAGAATGAATGCGTGTTCAGCCCCAGAGCAGCAATTCTCGCGACGTCTTCTTTGTAGAGATAGTAGTATAGGTCAACGACATCGCCTTCCGGGCGTCAGCATTTCTTATGCAAAGGTCCAAGCAACTTTATTCTCACCAGTCGTATTGTCTATCACCCCTCCAGGTTGACGCGACGCCCAGTCCCACATAGTCGGTCCTTTACCCTCGTTCTTGGTCGCGCCTTCGACTTGGTACGCCGCAGTGGCGACGCCGTACTTGAAGCCCTCAGGAAACTTCAAATCAGGAAGGACATTCTTCGGCTCAGGTGCATAGAATGCCGGGTAAAGCGGCGGAGGAGGCGGAGGGAGCGCAATCGTCGGTTGTGGTGTCGCAGTTGTCGTGAATGGAGGTTCTTCCACAGGGCCGACCTGGGCAAGCGATGTTAGTATGTCGGGTTTCAAGACGTCAACGCATGAGCGAAGGCAGACGTACCACATCCCACAACTGCTCGAGCCCTTCAGCAGAGTACTGAGGAGTGATGGAGCCGATTGGAGGGAAGGAAGCGCCTGAGGTCACTGTCGCTGACGGTATGGAGTCGATTACTGTGACTGTCACCGCCGTGGGGGGCGGGGCGAAGGTCGCCGATGAGGCATTGCGCGCGGTCGTGCTCTCAGCTCGCGCATACAACGCGTAAAGGAGATCAGCTCGGACGTATGACTGCAAGGCGCGCATTCTCGCGAAATGTCCCCGTAATGAAAGCCGGAGGCCGCACTGCAGACTGCATCTCCATCGGACCCTTATAAGAGTGGTCCTCACCACCCATCCGGTGACCGAACAGCATACGTTCGACCAGGTCGCGCCAGTCTCATGACCAGGTTCGGAGAGTGGACATGCCCACCGTGATTGCTGATAGTATCGCGGGCCGGACGAGAGCTCTGAAAGTCCGCGTCGATGCGGGGATGGATGAGTAGATTATGTGGTGGCGTCATACCTTTGAGCGTAGGACAGGCCTTAGGCCCACCTACAGCGCGAGCAGCGTTCAAATGTATAGCCGGCAATGACCAACCGAGTTCAGCTGTTCAGGCAGATTCGTTCACTCGTCCTGCATCGCGCTATGTTGCTCGTAATATCGACAGTGTGTGCAGGTGCCATCAACTTGACGGCGACCTGGGCTCGTGAGTATCGGCGAGCACCGATGAATAAAGTGCTTCGTAGGAGGTCCTTGATCCAATTGAGCAGGGATTATCTATGGATACGCCGCTGCTATTGATCGAAAACGACTTGTTGGAGGTAGGAGACAAGTGTTAGCTCTTCTGGTTTGGGCATGTTTACCTGTTGCACGGCATTTGCCGGCCGTCAATGGCAAGCAAACACAAACACCGACATCGACCGCGCGGGCCGCTTGACCTTCCAATTCTTTGTACTCCATGACCAGACCGGTCATCGCAAAGGCGGCGGTCTCAAAATGGGTAAGCATACTGAGTGCGCTACCAAGATTCATGATATAGCTCAACAAGAATCCGACAGCTTCTCATGCACAACTTGCCGTGGATGCAGCTGATGTCGTTCTGCAAAGTTCGCAGCCGTATACGAATATTGGACTGTTTCGTGAGGGGGTTATACCGGATGCGGCGCAATCCCTGCAAGCGCGGGTAGCTGCTCAAGACCTTGGATCTGAGCTGGACAGCGTCAATGCGGCAATTCGTCGCTTGCATACTCTGCGCGAAACACTCGAAGTCCGCCTGCAGTTCACCCGTGCATATCTCGCGCCTGTACGCCGACTCCCGCTCGAGCTGCTCTCGGACATAATCATCTACTCCGTAGCAGACGAAGGAGATCCGACCATGGTAGCCCTGATGACGCTCTCTCACGTCTGCTCGTCGTGGCGTACCGCCGTCTGGAGCACGCCAGAGCTTTGGACGCACATCAGCGCGCCAAAATCGGCTCCGCTCGAGCTGATTGCCATGGAAGTCTCGCTGTCTGGACAGCGTCCACTCTCTGTAGACAGCAGACTTATCAGAAACTGTCATTCTCTGCAGTCACTTCTCGCAGAACTCCTACCTCATGCTGAAAGGTGGAGGGAGACTCACCTCGAAGGAAACTGTCGCAGTTACGCACCTATATCACCTCCAGACTTTCGCATATTGCACGCGGCCTCCATATACCTGACGTCGCCGTTCTTCCAGGACGACAAGCCTCTGAAGTTTCTCGCTCCGGCACCGGAGCTACGAGAGCTATCATTGGTTATCGCGCTCAAGGTCGGGGAGTCCGCTACCCTACCAGAAATACTGGGACTGCCACCACTTCATCTCACAAAGCTCTCCCTACGGCTGGGATACCGGTTCGATGGACCCATCGCATCGCTCATTCCCGTCCTCGCGCTGTACGCCACAACGCTCGAGGAGCTGCATATAGGTTTATTCTCGAATCACTCAATGAGCCGTGAAATCGGCGCCCGCCTCTCCGCCAGCACACCCACGCTGTGCATGCCATCTCTGCGCGAGATTACCCTCGAGTACCACGCGCAGGATATCCTCGACGGCCTCGACCTTCCCGCGCTCCAAAACCTGACGCTCAAGTACGTCGACGTAATCAACGACGGGGACCCCTTCCACAGTCTCTACAGCCTCATACTGCGGTCCAAGCCACCCTTGCGCACCCTCGAATCAGACAGCAACGTCGTCCACACCGACTTCTTCCTGTCCTCGCTCGCCAAGCTCGACCAGCTAGAGAGCCTAGTCATCATCGAGCCTCATAGGGAAGGCCGTGGCGTCTACCTCTCGACCGACATGGTCATGAGTCGTATGACCTCCCCGACAGTCGCGCTGCAGCTGAAGCAAGTGGAGTTCAAGTTTCCCGCCAACCATGATACCTATCCCCAAAGTCTTCTTCCCTCCTTGCGCGCTCTGCAGCAATCGAGGAAGGGCTGCCAAATCCACCTGTACCGTGACACCGCAGATGGAATTGTCGAGGTCGGAAGCTAGACGAGGTTCGCTGTTTGCGTGAAATCCCTGCTTACCCGCTTACTTGTACCACAGACATAGGTGGTATCTTTGTGCTCACATCACGGCAACCTTGGAGATCGCCTAGAGGTGGCGTGGTCGACGGTCAAGCGCTGGATCTACAGCCATGTAATGCAAAATTCATATTTTCTTCTTGGCTTTGCGCGATCGCGGAGCCAATGGTGTCTGGCAAGACCTTCGCCACTGCGCCGCTGGCGGAGTCCATGCGTCCAAAGAGCTCGACAAGTGTATGCCAACACCGTGTCGCCCGTGGCAGACTCGTCAACACCATGACTTTATTCCAGAATATTCTTCTGCATTCTCCCTTCCGCTCAGTAACGCTGAACGACGCTAGCTGGTGAGAGAACCGTCTAGACTTGACCTCGGAAGACGCAAGCGTGTCATGACACGTCATATAATCATTCCTTTGTTTCCAGAAATTACGAGCGAGTCGGGTGTCCACAAACGTATAAAAGGCGCCCAAAGCCAGCCTATTCTTCAGAACAAGTACAAGCATCTTCACTTGACTCAAGCAACAACCAACACACTACACTCTACTCGCCTCTACCCTACTCGACAGCGATGTCTCTCTTCCGCTACGAGCCTTTCTACGACGTCGACCGCATCTTCAACGAGTTCTTCGGCGAGGCCCAGCGTCGTCGCGGCGAGGGTGCCTCTAGCGATGTCGTCCAAACCTTGAAGCCCAGGTGTGTAACCTATTCATCCTGCACTTGTCGACGAACACGCCCGTACTGACGCCATCACCCAGGATGGACCTCCACGAAGACGCGGAGAAGAACCTCGTCACCGCGACGTTCGAGCTCCCCGGGCTGAAGAAGGAGGACGTGCAGGTCAATGTGCAGAACGGCCTGCTCACGGTGTCCGGCGAGACCAAGTCGGAGTCGGACAAGGAGGAGCAGGGCTACGCGGTGCGCGAGCGCCGGTATGGCAAGATCTCGCGCACGCTGCGTCTGCCGGGGGGCGTGAAGGTAAGCTCTTCACGCGTCTTATGACTGAAGATGAAGAAGAGGCTAACTCGAATCGCAGGAGGACGAGGTGAAGGCCGCGCTGGAGAACGGCGTCCTCACCGTCACCTTCCCGAAGACCGGGGCACAGAATACGCCGAAGAAGATCACGGTGGCATGAGTTGAACGAGCTTGATGACGGACTTGTCTTGTAACCATGGACTTGGATGGAAACAGCACTGTATCATAGCAAGCAAATGGATGGGATTTCTGTTGGCTAGTTGCGTGTGGGGGTGGATGAGTATGATGTGTCTTGTGGTTAGGTCCTTCCTTTCTGAATGGACCTCGAGTACAATTTCACAAGAGAGGGTGAAGGGCCGTTCGATAAGCCTTGCCTGCAGAGGTATGCGCTGTAAGAGTGAGAAGCTGAGGGTGCCCGAGCCAAGTGATGGCAGAAGAGAAATCGCCGAGGCCCGAGGTGATGTCGATCAATTGTGGGGCCTCTTCCAAGAAAGGAAGGTTCCAGGTTCAAGATGCCCTGCGCCACCGTCTACTTATACTGAGCCTCACAGGCTAGATGGGCAGTATCTAAGAGCCTGTAAATGTAAACGGGGTATAAATTATGTTGCCCATGCCTTTTTTGAGCGAATTGACAAGCGGAGTAGACCTAGAAATGGAGAACAAGATCATGGCAGGGGCGTGGTTCGAACGCAAGACGTCCCAAACCGGCCACGTTGGCCGCGGTGGAAGTTCGCTGAGCTGGCGGACGGATGACGCGGCAAATGCAAGCGAAAATGCGGTGCGAAAAATCGGAAGTTCAGAAAGTTGGAAGGTTCGTCGTTGTTTTCCGCAGCCCGCCGTTGGTGCGCCGCCGCGATGTCGTCCGACATTGAGATGCTCTCCGAGGCCCCACGCCGTAGCGCCTCCCACCGCTCGACGCCTGTCTACTCGCTGCCACCATCGCGCCAGCCGTCGATACCAGACGACCGCAGCTTTATCGAGCCGGCGCCTCGCGACCCCACGCCCGTCGCCCCACCACCCGCTTCCGCCCCCGCCGCCTTCCTCCATCCACCAGAGTCGTCGAAACCGGTCAGCAAGGCCAAGGCGAAGCAGCGCGCGCGCTCGCCGTCGGGATCGCCGCCACCACCCGAGCGTCCGCCGCTGCAGACGATCCGACTCGACATCACCCTCGGCGGCCCCGACAACTACGAGGTCGATATAGCGGCACTTGCCCGCGAGACCGGACAACGACCACCGACTCCCGTCGCCGTCAAGGTCCACCACGATAGTGGCGACAGCGAGGGCGAGGAGGGCGACGTCGAGCCCGACGAAGGCGGGAAGGCCCCGAAGCGGAAGAAGCGGGTACGCTCACATGCCTATTCCGGACTGGCATTGTACTTACCTCTCCTCCTCCTCAGAAATACGGCGCAGACTACTACGATGTATCTGACCCCTTCATCGACGACTCTGAGCTCGCCATCGACGAGCGCAAATTCTTTGCCCAGACCAAGCAACAGGGGTTCTACGTTTCCTCTGGCGAGGTGGCCCTCATGAAGGACAAGTGCGGCGTACTTCCTCTTCCTGCGTCCTCCTACTTATCGCTCGCTAGAAGCCCCGCGCGGAAGCCCAAGTCCAGGAAGATGCCACTCACAGTCGGCAACGTCGTCGCCTCCGACGCCGGCCGATCACACGGCAGCGCGATCAACAGCGCCCTCCGCGCCATCCAGGATGGCTCCCGCGACGCCCCCATCCCCGTCTCCGACACCGATGAGCAAGATCGCAAGCACGCTGCCGCCGCCGCCGACAATGACAGCGCCGTCACC
This sequence comes from Pleurotus ostreatus/Saccharomyces cerevisiae fusant, assembly GCA_024196135.1. Taxonomy (NCBI): domain Eukaryota; kingdom Fungi; species Pleurotus ostreatus/Saccharomyces cerevisiae fusant. Next base: position 119,148 of record JAMQCK010000042.1, on the reverse strand, counting down.
GGCCAGAAGCGCAAGCGCTACATCACCGTCGTCGAGAACGGCAAGAAGCGCAAGCTCGTCGACATCAACTCCTTCCACCCGGACATCCAGCGCATGGTCGAGTCCCTCAAGTCCGCCATCGCGCATGAGAATTGGGAGGTCAAGGGCAAGTTCCCGCCGTCCATCAAGCCGATGCTCACCGACCTCGCGCTGCTCGCGATCCGCCTGGACGAGTACGACGACGCGTTTTTTGCGCTCATGCCGCAGCTCTTCCCGTACAACAAGTTCACGATGACGAAGCTCATCAAGCGCACTGTCTTCCACGACCACATCGCCCTGCTCACCGAGCGCCAAGATGCGCTGCTCGCTCAGCTCAAGCAGCTCGCTGATGAGGGCTTTCCCAAGGCGGAGGAGGACTACAAGAAGAGCCTGGCTGCATGGAACAACCGCCAGGAGAAGGCCGCGGCTGAGAACGGTGCCCGTTCCGAGGATGACAGCAATCACTCTGCTGTGCCCACTCGACATCCAACGGAGGAGCGCGAGCTGCAGGACGCTATGGACGTCGACGGTGACGCACCACCGGCGACGCAGCCAGAGAAGGACAAGGGGCCCGCGAACCCGCCCACCAAGAAGTTCCGCATGAATGAGCAGATGAAGACCATTGTCTGGCAGCTCGTGCTCCTCAGCAATGAGGTTTGCCGCCTTGAGAACGAGAAGAAGTGGGTTAATGCATTGCCAAATTTGATCATCGCTTACCCGTACTCCTAGCCAACTCGAGGGCTCGGTCATTCAGATGAGCGAGCAGGGCATGCGGAAGGTGCTCTACCAGAAGATCATCGCCGCCTTCCCGGACGGCTGGGTGTCGTCCGGACAGATTTCTCGTGACGGTAAGCCATACATCACCCGCATATACTCCCTTTTAATCCTCCTTCAGTGAGCGCGATCAAGAAGAGGTTGGAGAGGGAACAGGCAGAAGATCAACAATAAGCCTTCTCTGGCGCTGTGCGCACCTCCCGGCTCTTTCGTTACCTGTCGCTTGCCCTTCGTCTCACGGAACGTCTCATCGAGCGCTATGCCCGACACTTATTCTACCTTACTCGAACACCAGCGGCTGCTGGCTATGCTCTCCGTCTCCACTTAGTGTACGTTCCGCCCTATCCTCGTTCTCGTGTACGCCGTCATCCCCGTCGTCGTATACGTGGCTTTCCTCCTCCTACGCGTACGTCGTGTCGCGTACGTCTACGTACACGCCTCATCATCCCTCCACCTACGCATCCGTCTCGTCCTCGCTCTGTGTACTCGTCAGCCTCGCCCACATTGTACATACGCACTGGACCCTGTCTGTCCGTTTCTTATTGTTAATAAAGCGGCCCTGGGTTCTATCATCACCATCTCAGTTTCCTCCAACACCGGAGCGCGAACATGTAGGTCATCGCTCTACGCTCGCAGTATCCATCAATGTACGATGGCAATCGGACTCAAACGGGGGACCGTCGTGAGCGTGATGGGCCGCCAATGGACCACTGGGTTGCTATTGTAGATTACGCGAGTGAGAGGGTATGATAGCTAGCAGTACAAGAAAGATTGCATAGATGTATCGTCAAGATGTCCGATGTTCAAGCTCCAGGTAATTAGATCGCAAAACCGACCGTACGGCCCAAGACATGCGCACCATCCATCGCCTCAGCATATCCTCGTACTATACACCACCCGCCGCCTCATCTTCTCGGCTTCCGTCAGAGGTGGGGTCAGGGGGAAGTACAGGATTTGGTAAGAATCCTTCTTATTCCTGCGCAGCGATGTCAGTAAGGCGCCCTTGGACGGTTTCATCCCCAAAGCAGCCCGAAGCCCTGCCACTCACAACTGCTTCCCATCCTTCCTAAAGAACCGCATCGTCTGACCCCAGTCAAGGTCCTGCTTCGGGGCAGAGGCGCCTCCTCGGGGTGCTAGAGCGTTGCCACGCGTTGGAGTTGAGCCGGTAGGGTTCGTTCCATTAGCGGTAGGGTGCGTTGCATTACCAGTAGGCGCGTTTTCCCCACTCGCCTGCCCCGCATGCCTCTGCGTTGCCCGCTGATTCGGCGGTGACTCGGGCGCGCGCCGTTTTCCATGATTGCGTAGGGATCCGTGCTGTATGAAGTCTTTGATCTTGTGTGCGTGAGGGTGGCGATCTTCTGCCTCCTGTGGGCCGGTATGCGGGTCCGAGGGGCCTGTTGGTTGATTCCGTGAAGGACCTTGTTGATTCTCTGGTCCCCGATGACCACCTGTATCCCTCGATGATGACGGCGATGGTGCGTCTGGCTGCGCGAATCCGGCCTCCGCCAGCGCAGCTTGTCGAAGGTGCTTGGTAGGCGTGCTGTGGAGAGACGCGGCGTCAGCCCTTTTCACTTTATCAACTTCAGTGCGACGGAGCACTCACCGCCCCGGATCCAGCGTCAACAAATTCACTCTCCCATCCCTCATCTGCTCGTATCCAACAATCGTCTGCGAGTGACCGTTATACTGCAAGATGATGGGCATCTTGTCCGTCGAAACGATGGGCGACGAGTTCATCAGGGCGGTATTGACGTCGGTAGGGGCTGGTATAGGGCTGTTTGGCGGATCGAAGTACTGCATGATCCATCGGATGACGGGGTCGGCTGGGAGAGGCGTCAGCTGAAGGAAGAAAGAATACTGTGGCTTAGTGAGTCAAACATAAGACTCACCATTGGGCTGGTTCTTCAAGTTGAAGTCAACCAGTTCCGCTCTGATGAGGATTGACATTTGAAGTGAGATGCATACAAGGAGAGGCTCACGGTATGCCTCTACATGCAAATGCGACCCATAGGTCTGCGGTACCGATCCATTTGCCAGTCCCAACGAGCTTCTTGAGTTGTTGCGCGCCCTCACGGTCGAAGCCTGTGCGAGTTCGTAAGCAACGCACTCATGACCGCTTTAGTCACTCACCTGCCGCCCACGCCTCCTCGATCCATCGCTGCAGATTTCGTACACTTGGAGGCACCAAAGGTCTTTGTAACAGAGCCGCGTATGCGGGCTGCTTCTCCTGCACCATCAGAATAGCGCATGCCATGAGGAAGTTGCGATAACTGGGGGTAAATGAGATCGTGCAAAGCTTGAGACTATGTATGGCGCACCCGCAGCCCCACGTCCGGTCGAACATCTCGTTGGAGACATGGATAGCGCGATGGTGGCATACAACGGCGCGCTGCGTCTTCCCGCGGTCGATCGAGCGACGGAGGGCGCGTTTAAGGAGGGGGATAACACCTGATTATGCCATTAGCGGGCTCAACCTATTGGAAGTATGAGAGGACGAGAGACGCACCGGGGGTAAAGGATGATGGGGGAGGTGTAGGGAGACCTGGGTGCCAGAAGCCCGAGTCGCGAGTCTTCCAATTCATAGAGTCGAGTGCGCCTTTGCCCTTCTCCTTCCATGACGAGCTCGAAGTTGTCCTATTGCGCTTATTGAAACTGTCCTTAGGTTGTTGTGTCACAGTTCCGGATGGACCTTCGTCTTTGAAGTGATTGTCATAGTGCTCTCCGCGCTGCTTGATGGTGAACTTGTCAAGATTGATGAAGCATAGTTGACATTGTAGCGCTTCTTGGCTAATAACAAGCTTCAGCAACATTATAGGCGACTAGACCATGCAGCGCACCCGTTTGCCCCCAGTCCCGCCTCTGAGGCATCCAGTCGTCCGCCAGCCAAAGTATACGACATGTCGAGAAGTACAAGGCCAAGGAGCGGCGACGCGTCCGAAGCCTGCTAATGATGTAATCGGAAGCAAAACGCGCGTGACAAAATGTGACTGATCGCGTTACCCAACTTGGCCTTTCCTTTTGTTCTTTACGTCCATCGGTCTTTTCCACGCCCCAAATGAGCAGCCGATTGGCATCGTTCAAGGGCCCGTCGACGCCGACCTCGTCTCCTGCGCAGGCGCAGAAAAGAGGAGGAGGAAATAGCGCACCGAACTCCTCGTCGCGCGCAGGATCGACGGAGAGCACGTATCATCGCCAGGTGCGGGCTGCTATGCAAGAGCTGCAGTCGATCGCACAGACATGGGATGAACTTGTGCTGCATGACGGACTGAGGGCAACGAAGACTCTTGTAGATAGCAGAACAGAGCTTGAGTGCGTTCACTTCTTCGCGTGCAGTGTCCAAGTCTCAATGCAAGTCAGGAATGCACTCGCGCTAGTCCCAGGGCGAAAGCCAAAGACCCATATCGTAAGCGAAAAAATCTCGGTAATGGAGAAGTGCATTACCGATCTGGACGTAATACTCGGCAAGCTGGTCAGTCCTTCATAACTTCTTCGATCATGCGTCTTACGCGACTTGCAGAGGAAACAATTCCAGAAGATGAACGCGATTATTGACAGTCTGGAAGCGGTCCTGCAGAACGCGCATAAGACTAAGGGATGGCAATGGGTCAGTACAGAACCCTTGTGGGTGACATGGCCTTTGGAGAAGTTCGGTGAGTATTCCTTCCACCAAAGTGACCTTTGCCATCTCATCTCCTTCAGTTACGGAGATCCCAGACCTCCTTGTTCCCTATCACAGGTCCCTGGAAGAGCACGCCGACATGATACAGCGGCTTCGCAGCCATTCCCTCTCCTTTGAGGAGTCGCGCCTGATCGTCTCCGAATGGGCAGCACAGACCGACCTCGAAGACGAGGGCTGGGATGCGAGATGGAACGATTTGTGTGCCGCGGAGATTGACCGATGGGGACGGCGATGAGGCACGCAGAGCGCACCCAGGATACTTGCTGAGGGCCAGCAACGTCGCACTTGCGCACCGATGTTTAGCGCAGTGACCTAAGCGCGTGACGTCCCAGAGCATTGGCGTACTTGCTTGCCAGCACCGACTTCCTCAAGATCACAGGTGGTTCGGGCCACGCAAAGTCCTTCGTGCCAAAATACCTACAAAATACAGCACCTACTCCTCATCGTCCGATATATGAATCTCCTCCACATTCTCCACCGGCTTCGCCTCCGCCTCCTTCACCGGATTACTCGACGCACTCACAAACGCCGGCCCCTTCACCGCCGCCCTCTCCGCCGCCGCCATCGCGTCCTCCCCTGCCGCCGCTGCACCATCCTCTTGCGCATTAGCACCCGCCGCACTCGCCGACACGGTCTGCGCGGCGAGGTAACTGGCTTCCGTGTTGAACTGCGCCTGCACCGCGCGCTTGAGGCGCAGCATCTCCCGGAACGTGTCCTCGCTCCCGGTCTCGATCTCGAAGCTGTTCCACTCGGCCCAGAACTTGGGGTTCGTGCGCGGGTCGCAGAACTGGGAGGCGTGGGCGTAGATGGCGCGCGCGCGGTCGATTTCGCCGAGCTTGCGCTCGAGGGCGGCGTACCGGAGGCACATCTCGGCGGTTTGGCGGTCGGGGAGGACTGGAAAGGGGGGCGTAAGTATAGGTGGAGATTGAAGAAGGGAAGAGTGTGGGCGTACCTTCCAGAGCACGCTCGTAGATGGGCCGTGTGGCTGGGAGACCATAGTTCTCCGTCGCTTTCGCAATGTAGATCGTAAACATTTCAAACTTATCCTCATCCGCCACCACCTGCGTCGCGCGGTCCAAGATCGACATCGCGCGCTTCGCCAGGCCATGCTCCTCCTCGAGCTTCGCGTACATCAAGAACAGCGGCTTGCAGAACTTCGCTGGGCACTTCTCGAGCGCCTGCTCGAAGAGGTCGCGCGCGCGCTCGAGCTTGGAGCCGCCGTAGCGCTTGACGAACTTGGAGAGGTAGATGTTCCAGAGCTCGAAGGAGACGGGGAAGGTGAAGAGCTCGACGCCGCGTTCGTAGACCTGCAGGCGCGTAAGCTCAGAGTAGAAAGAGAATGATGATGTGGCCTTACCTTAAAGCTCTCCTCGTAGTACTTGTTCTCTTCCAAGAAGGCGGCGTAGTTGACGATGATCTGGGCGTTGGCGATGCGCAGGTCGAGGATCTTGTCGTAAACCGCTTTGGCGGATTCGACCGTGCCGATTGACTCTTCGAGGTCCACGTAGAAGGACCACAGCTTAAGGGACTTAAACAGGCGAGTTTGAACTGATAGTGACTGAAGAGATTATCAGCCTGAGACGTTAAAGGAAGCACGTTGGTGACTTACTTGGTCGTGATAGTTAATGCGAGGGTTCTTCGGGATGGCAGCGGCTCGCTGCATGACCCGGATGGCTTCATCGTAATTTCTATGCATTGATCAGCGTTTGAGTAAGACGGGACGAAGGAATTGTACGCACTCATGGCGAAGCTCAAGCTCTGCCCACTCGCACCAAACCTCCGCCAAGTCATCAACATTCTTGAAATGCACCTTTGTCGCCTTCTCCAAGATCTTTCTCGCTGCGTCCAAGTCCGGCTCCGCCTCCCTCGTCGTTCCACCCTCCTCGTAGAACTTCGCGAAGTTCACGTACAGCCGATGCAAGTTCGCCGTCGCCCTCCGCGGGTTGATCGTCTCCAGCGCCTTCGTATACGTCTCCGCCACCTTCGCATCGTCCTCTCCCCACAGCGCCACCCGCTTCTCCCACTCCTGCACATCATTTGGATTCCGCCTGAGCAGCACGTCGTTGTTCAAGAACGGCCGCCGGTCCATCAGCGCCTCGAACTCCTGCATGTGCTTCTGCAGCTCCTCCTCGATCTCCTTCGTCGCCTCCTCGTCGTCCTCTTCCTCCAGCGTCTCCATGTACCCGCTGATCACGGACTCGTTGAACTCGGCGTACGCGTCGAAGATCTGGGTGAAGTCGCGGACGGTGACGACGGCGGCAAGTCCGGCTTCGAAGGTCTCCTTCGCGCGCTCGAGCTCGGCTCGATTGATCCAGTAGGTCGCCAATCCTGTCCAAAGACGGCCCGCCTGGTCCTTGTACACCGAGAGACCATCATTGCGAATAATTTGCTCGATATTTAGTTTGCGCGGGCTCTTGGGGTCTTCATCTTCGTCGTATGGCCGCGTCTTGCCGTCAGCGGAGACAGTGACGGGAATAGCAGGTCCTGCCATGCGCATAACCTGGCCAGTGACGGAGGCGGGCTCGACGACCGTTGATGCGCTGGCAGCGGCTTCTTCCTCCGCTTTTGCTGCATCGTTCGAGGTGTTGGTGTCGTCGACGTCGAGACCGACCTCCTCAGGGTACTTCTCGACGACTTCAAGCCAGTCGAGGAGCAGCTGGTAAGGGCTCTTGCCCTCAGGGCTGGTGTATTCGCCGCGAGCAGCCTTGCGCGCGAGTGACAGGAGGTACTTCGCAGCCTCGAGAGGTCGAGGGGCGGAGTGGGGGGAGTTCAAGAGGAGGTGGGTGAAGCGCTCGGTGATGCTGGGGTCGACAGCAAGGTAGCGCCGGTACACAGCGACCATGGTCGCGCCGCCTCGAGCTTCCGCCCAGAGCAGATAGCGTACCCATATGCGGTGGTGTAGAGATGGTGGCAGAGTGCGGAGTGCGCGGTCGTATGTGTGACGAGCGTGCGTGTTGACAAGGGTAGGTGGGCAAAGGGGGTGGTTGAAAATGGATAGGTACATCAACCACAGTCGCGGCATCTTGGGGAATGTATGTCAGTGACACGACAGTGAGCAATGTCGATCGACGCACCTTGGGCAGCCACATGAGGGCGCGCTCGAATGTCGCGACAAGCGCCTTCCATTCCTCCCAGCCTACGATACCGTGCAAGCCCCCCTCCCACTGCTCGAGGTCTTCTTTCTCCTCCTCCAGCGCGTCCTTCATGTCGGGAAACTTTTTCCGGCCGCCAGCCTTCTTCTTCATGACGAGCCTGCCAAGCACGAAGGACATGCGCATAGTGAGGTATGACTTCCATAGCTTGTACGAGCCAGCGAACTGAGTAAGTGCTGCCTCGTAAAGGTATGTCAGTCTTTGCAAAGACAGGCGCCCAAGCGGTGTTGCAAGAGGTCCCAAGAGCGCGGCGACTTCGGGAGGTACGTCCTCAGGTAGCTTCTCTATCTTCGACTGGGCGACATAGGCTTCCCTTGTAGCATGTATCGCAGTCCACCAAGCGCGAAAAGATGTGGGGTTTCGCAGCAAGTCCTCCTCGCGTGCGATGTCATGAACCGTGATCAAGTCCGGCACGGATTTCGGAGTCGGGATGGGGAAGGTGAGGGGGAATTGCGACGTGAGGGAGTCCAGTGAGACGGACTTCTCCGCGACGGACGGCATTTTGGAGGGGAGGGAGGCGCGCCAAAGAGCGTTCAGGACAAGGTGCACACCGCGCGATCAACATTGCCAAACTCGGTTACTCCTTGTTCTCTGACGTCCACTATCCCCGCCATTGTACTCCGTCGGATCCTCGAATATGGTAGGACATTCGTCCGACACAGTTAGCGAGGCTACAATGCATCTTAGCATGGAGTCAAACGCGTCGTCTACACGCCGGAGGCCCTCGAGGCCAAGAAGAAGCGCGAGCAAGCGAGACTGCAAGAGTACCTTGCTCTCTCTGAGGCTGTCATGAGCAAGGTTAGCTAGGTTCTTGATCGACTGGACAGGGTCTCATCTGAGCAGAAACGGGCGTGGGAGATATCTCAGGAGGCATTCGATCTAACGACGAAGATGCTCGAGATCAACCCCGAATTCTACTCTGTATGGAACTACCGACGCGATATTATGACGAAGGGCCTCTTCCCCCAGACGTGCGTGACTCTCTTCCTCACCGATGCTGTCCTCTTACACTCTCGCAGTACTAAAGAGGGAATCAACGATCTTCTGTCGGCCGACCTGGCGCTTACTACCGCCGCCTTGCGGGCCCATCCCAAGGTCTACTGGATATGGAATCACCGCAGATGGTGTCTCGCGAACGTCCCTGACGGTCCCGGGACGGCGGAAGGGGGGGACGTGAACGGCTGGCGGCAAGACTACTGGAACAAGGAGCTCTATATCGCCGAGCGGATGCTAGAGGCCGACGCACGCAATTGTAAGATCGTCCTTACGACCCATACTCACCCTTGCTCTGGACACTACTGACTGACTCACAGTCCACGCATGGAACTACAGGCGATACGTCCTAGCCAATATGCCCGTTCCAAGACCCGCCATTAACGAGATCGACTACACGATGCAAAAGATCAAGTCCAACTTCTCCAACTTCAGCGCTTGGCATCATCGCTCGAAAGTCTTGCCAACCTTGTGGCAAAGTGGCGCTTTGGACCCGAAGGCCTCCCGTGAGACCGGTACGTCCATTCATTGTTCTGACTGCGATTCGCATCACTGACTATGACGCAGAGTTTGACTTGGTGCGGAACGCGATGTACACAGATCCTAACGACCAAAGCGTCTGGATGTACCACCGATGGCTTGTCGGGCCTGGTGACGACCGAGAGGTTCTCGAGCGCGAGATATCCGCAATACAAGAGCTGCTGGAAGCCATTCAAGATGAGCCAGACGAGGGGTCCAACGTCAAGTGTGAGCCTCTTCTTACTCAAATTCCTGAACCATCACTAACTGGCCTGAAGGGTGTATGGACTCCCTTGTTCATTATAAGCGACTTCTGTTGCGAAAGCACTCGGGGGCGGTTGACATCGATGAGCTCAGGAAAGAATGCCTTCGACTTCTCGAAGACCTGCAGCAGAAGGACCCTGCGCGACGGCAACGATACCGGGATATAGGCGCTCATCTTGATAGCGCCGTTCCGTGCTAGGGTCTGAACAGCGCACTCGTCCTGTGGTCGCATACTACTTTGCAATGAATGCCTTCTCATTCTCAACCACGGATTCCTGGTGACCATACTATATTCCCTCATGCATTATGGTGGTTCAGATTTACAAGAACAGGTGTCGTTCGGCAGTGCATAGCTGGCTTACTTGCCGCACTTGCAGTCGTTGGCCTGGCACGAGCAGCTAGAAGTGGGCTACGTTAGCGAGGGTCGCCGTATGGCAGGAGCGATCGTCGTACCTGCCGCTGCAATGGCAGTTGTTCTGGCCGCAGTGGGCGTCGACGGGCATCTGGATGGTCTACAAGATTCAGGTCAGCACGTCTTCACTCTCAGCGACGACGGTCACTTACGGAGTACATCTTAGTTGTGTGTGGTTGTGAAGTGGTGTCTGTACTTCGAGTCTGGAGAGCACTGCGCCTCGTCGGACGGCCCTTTATACTCTTCGAGGTGAGCAATTTGCACTTGTTTGCGGGATTTAGTGAAGCGCCCTGGTCTCATACACGCCGTCATCCGCATGCACCTGCTGCCCACTAATTCGCGCAGGTGTATGGCCACTTCCGACGCAGCGGGTCCAGTGGTCTGTACGCACGACGAACACGCGCTCGCGACACCGCCTACGCCCCAAATTTGATCAGAGGGTGGTAGGCGATGGGAGCTTTGGCGCCCCCGACCCTTTGGCGACGGCCATCGCCGCGAGTATCGTATACGCGGAGGTGAGAAGATGGGGAAGACGATCGCACGTGAAGTGAGGCCCATTGTTCGATGGAATTGGCTGGAGCGCGGCGCTTAGGACGCCATTCACGCCGAAGAAGCAAGTGTCGTACTACTGGGTCCCAAGACGACCGTGGCGTGCTTGGACGGGATAGGAATCGTGCGTCCGTATATTCACGCTCGTCTTCGGATCTCATTCTACGCTAGTTCTGGCCAGGACATCACCGCATGAACAATGGGGATGTTGAACCGTGACAGCATATCGTGCGTGACAAGGCACCTCGCATTCAGTGCGCGCTTTTCCAGGCAGTCGTGCGAGTCAAGGCAAGTCAGTGATGCTGCTGTATCACCCCAGACCGAAGTCAGGGCGCCGCGGCAAGACTGGCAGAGCCGGTGCTCGCACCCGAGATCCGCTTATGGACTCGACCGTCCACTAGCTTTCCTCTCAAACAGCAAGCAAGCGCCCAAATGCAGATGAAGAGGCCGACGTACTTCCCGCGTTCTGACTCAAACAGCCAAACTCGATGATAAGAGGGACACTGCTCCCAGTGGCGCGGCTGCGGAAAAGGGAAGCGATGGTCATGCGGTGGGATTCCAGAGTTCGCCAGTTCGAGGTTAGAGCGTGAGTTTGCGGGTTGGCGTAGCGCGTGGTACGTTGACTGGCAGGGTTGCTGCTCTGTGCGTATAAGAGCGAGCTCAAAGCGACGTATAGTCTCAGGCTCCATCTACAGTACCTCTCTTCTACTCGACCACCTTCGTCTCACCGCCAGCATGATTTCCGTGCGCACCGTCCTCTTCATTATAACTTTCGGGAATGCTGACATTCGCGCCTTTGCATACAGTCTACTCAGGTCATCGTCGATGCCCACTGCGGCAGCTCGTCCTGCCAGTGCACTACGACCTCGAAGTAAGCACTCATCTCGCAATGTATGGGGGATATGGTACTGACATCGTCGCAGCTGCTCGTGCCAATCCGGCCAATGCAAGTGCTCGTAAATGGTCGCATCCACTTTCGCGGGCTTGCTACTAGCATAGCGACCCCCTTCCACGTACTCCATGCCTCTCATATGCGCCAACCATGTATACTATCATGTCTCTCCCTATGCACCATTGGCAATTGGACATGCCCTACCTGATACCTCATGAGTCTTCCCAACCTCAATGCAATATGCGATAGGTATGAGACCCATCGCCTTGATTGGGGATATTTGCGCCCGGACATGGTCGTGTGTTTATAGGCAGCGATAGCGACCTCTTGCCGTGGCGGTCGCATTCAAGGCGCAGTCCGCGAGGCCCTCGGGAGCTGGAGTTCAACCGGCTCGCCGTCCCGGTGATCCTGTGATCCCTCGGGGATAACAGCGGCATCGGCCGCGCCCCAATTCCTTTGTCTTTCCCTCATCGTGGTGTGTTCTCTACGCGTCGTCGCCTGCTCCGGAGCTTTCGATTCAACTGCTTCCCGCTCGTATAAGATCATGATCGTCAACAAGTTTCTACTTTGCGAGCACGGGCACGAGTTTTGCCATCAGTGCTTGTGTGACTACCGGAGCGTCAATGATGGCACATTCGACAATTTGGACCCAGCCGAAATGCTGGAGTACGTCCAACTGGTCTCAAAAAACAAGGGCAAAGATGTATGTACTTCTGTACGCGTATACGGCGCTTTTGACGCGTTTTATCACAGCTCAGGAAGCCTTTGTCTATCGCCGGAAAATTCATTCCTACCAGCGAGCAGAAGAACGGCGACACCGGCGCCCTTTGCCAGTCTCACAAGCTGAGAGACTGTGAAGAGTGCTTTGACTGGAAGAAGATGCTACGCGAACAAGGCTCGAAGAAGGGCAAGGCGAAGGCCAAGCCGCACAAGAGCGAAGATCGCGAGCAGATACTAGCTCTTCTGCAGTCGATGGCCGTAAATCTGCCGTCCGACACGAAGCTGCCAAAAGATGCTCTCGAAAAGCGCTTCACTGCGGCTCTGTCTATGTGCCAGTCTCTGCCTTCGTTCTCGGACAAGTTCCCTTTGGACCCGTCGACGTACCCGGCTTGGAAGGTATGACTGCTGATCCCACCCGACGACCACAGTACTTCATCGCGAGCCATCGACAGGACAGAAGCGCTCTCGATGGATTCCGCATGGGGACGCTCATGGAGGCCTATCAGGCTTTCCGGGCGGAAAGCGAAGGTCGTACCCGCAACGTCCTGCCTTCGTACGAGCACGCATTTGCCGATCTTCGACAGAAGGTTGGTTCCTTTTTGCCGTCAGTATTTCTCATATCTTCTGAGCCTCCTATTAGATCATGTATCTCGCCAATATGTACGACGAGGGACAGCCGACGTGCGTCCTGCAGGACGAAGAAGGCCAGGAGGCTATATGCGTGCGGGTGAGTACTTCGTGTATCGGCTCATCCTTGTTCGCGCTAATTTTCAACTCTGGATTTTGAAAGGTCTTGGGCGTCCACGCACTGAACGACAAAACGCCGATCATGAGCGTCGTCTACTACACCGGTCGCGCGAACGAGCCGAAGAACGACACCTACGTCTTCATCTACGAGCAGCTCAAGAAGGAGCGGATGCTGCAGGTCCGATGCACCGTGCAGGAGCAGGCGCTGTTCAGGAAGCTTCTCCACCACAACTCTCAGAAGCTCTCACCAAATTACAAGCCAACGCTTGAGTCGCACGAGAAGAACTTCAAGATCAGTTTCTTGCTCCCGGTCTCTCCGCTCAGCCAGTTCGACATCGGCAAGCTGACGAGTGATTCCGGGTGTGCGGTTTGTGGCAAGAGGACGACGAGCCGTTGCACGGGTTGCTTGGCAGTTGCGTACTGCGGTCCTGGTATGAGCACTGAGTTTGGTCGTTACTCACGCCTAATTTTGTCTCAGACTGCCAGCGAGCTCACTGGAAGGACCACAAGTCCTTCTGTCGCGCCATCCGCGGCGGCAAGTGGCGCACCGTCAAGTTCACGCAGCAGCTCGAGATTGGCGGCCAGCGCATGTTCGGCGCCTCGCTCAACTTCTCCTCTCTACGCGCGACTAGTTTTCAACAACCGGACGAACCAACCCCTGCATCTGGCAATCAACACAACGAGCACGCATTCCTCGTCAAGATCCAGCGGCCGGCCAGTCTTACGCGGAACGATGATCTCTCTGGGCTGCTGGTTTATGACCGGGGGAGGACCTTCCAGGGGTATATCACGATAAGGGAGAACCCGGAGGGGTACAGGGAGGTCATGAAGGAGATGGAGGATGGGCGGCTGAAGGTCTACCGATGGGCGAAGCGTGTGGGCGACTCCGAGCTCAATTTGTGTCTCGATAGGGAGCCGTTGACGGTGCCGCAGTGGTAGTGCTCAATTGTACTCCGTCAGAGCTAATTTGACATTTTTCTGGTTCACTCTCAGGTGTCCAGCGAGGCGAGGAGCTGCAGTATGTCTGAGTATCTCCTCGGACGTCCGAGGACTATCGCACGGAATCCGTCCCGCCGACCCGAGTCTGATGAGTGCGGCGATTCCCGATCACGTCCCTTTGTTCGACTCCTTCACTCTCCGCGTTTGGGCGACCATAAAACAAGGCCTCTGCCCACAAACTCCCCCCGAAAATGGCCGCCGAAATCGTGGCATCCTTTGTGTTGGCCAACAACTTTATGTTCTGCAAGCACGGATACGAATACTGCAGCCATTGCGGCTGCGACCATGCCTATGTGAATGACAACTTTCTCACAATGGACCTGTCCGCCCTCGAAGCACGCCTTTCTGAGTACGGAAATACTGCTGGACTACTGGTATGTCCCGATAAATTGACCTTCGCCGCTTGGTCCATATTCATGCTTTAATGGCAGCCTAGGGAGCCCCTGTCTATCGCTGGGCAGTTCACGACCATCAACAAGGAGTCGGGTCCAAATGGAGCGGCATGCAAGGCGCACAGTCGCGAAGACTGTCAAGACTGCTTCAACTGGGACAAGATCATACGCGAGCAGCTAATGAAGAAGCTTACTGGCAAGGTATCCAAGTCCGAGGCGTCGAAGGCAAAGCTAGACGACCGTGAGAGGATCATAGGCCTGTTGAGGTCTATGGGCGTCAACTTCCCCGAGCAGACGAAGCTGCCAACTAATACGCTTGAAAAGCGTCTGGATGTGGCTCTGAACTGCGCTCAGTTTGCGTCGAATTACTCTGCCAAATTTCCTCTGAACTTCGGGAAATATCCAACTTGGAAGGTACGCCAGGCGTTTCATCAGGATGATGCCGTTCGTTGAGCATAACTTATAGGGAAAAAGCATCTTCGGCGGCGTCCGTAGGGGCAACGGTGTCGAAGCCCTGGAAGCCGATCGCCTCAGGAGTGAAGGGCGAGGGCGCGAGCCGCCTGCGCTGTATGTCAATGCCTTCACCGATCTCAGGCAGACGGTTCGTTCCTTCAACTACTTGCGATATTTCGCACTGTCTGAACGAGTCATTCAGGTGCTCAATCTTGCAAAACATTGCGACGATGGGATTACCGTGCACATATTCGAGAACCACGAACAGACAGAATGCATAGCCGTTAGGGTACGCTCATTCGATCTATGACGCTTTTCGAATTCTGAGCTATAACTCACAGATACTCGGCGTTCACGCTCTAGACGACAAGACGCCCGTGTTTAGCCTAATCTACGCTCTCGGCAGCTCCCAGTCGTCTTCCGACGACGTGATCAACTTTGTATGCGCTCGAATGCGCGCAAAGATCATGCGAACCTATTGTACCGCCGAGGAGCAAGCCATGCTCAGGAAAATCCTGTTCATGAACTCCGAGAGGGTGTCTTCGGACTTTGGACCCAAAATTGAGCCGTACGAGAAGAACTTCAAGATTAGCTTTTTGCTGCCTGTTGGGCCGCTCAGCCAGATCGACATCGGTAAGCTGACGAGCGATACCGGATGTGCGATCTGCGGCAAAAAGACGACAAGCCGGTGTACCGGTTGCTTGTCCGTGTCTTACTGCGGACAAGGTATGCTACGGGTTTCTCTCAATATCTTCAGGCCAAATCTAACGTTTTCAGAATGCCAGAAAGCGCACTGGAAGGAGCACAAGGAATTTTGTCGTACAATCCGCGGCGGAAAATGGATGTCCGTGAAGTTCACGACGCAACTACAAACTCCCGAGGGCGAACCTCTCTTCGTGACGTCTATCAACTTCTCCTCGTCGACGCCGACACCCATTTGCGGCCCAGGCATCCCTGTCGTGACGCCTCCCAACGTCCATGGCGACAACGCATTCCTTGTCAAGATCCAGCGTCCGGGAAGTATCGTTGCGCGCGACGACGACACGGCAGCGATGATGGTTTACGACCGTAATAGGTCGTTCCAAGGCTACATCACGCCGAGGGAGAACCCGGGCGGGTACGCCCAGGTCCTGTCGCTTCTTGCAGGTGGGAGGGCGAAGGTCTACCGTTGGGCGAAGCGAACGGACGATTGGGTGCTCAATGTCTGCCTTGACCGCGCGCCTGCCACCAATCCACCGTGGTGAAGTGATAGCCGGGCCATCAATTCTCTATGGGGTCGGTGATATCCTGTTCGTTGTTGACATGCGCGTAGCATACTTGTACACTCTCATGTAGCCTTCCGACAGCCTTTTGTATGCTTATTTGTACAGCGCCAAAATATTGTATCTTACTTGGGCCCTATGCGTAGGACTTCATGCATTAGGATCTCTGCCGCCGAGGGCCCGGCAAATGCCAGGCGTAGGCGGTGCGAGGCGCGATCACGTGGTACAATCTCTCGTGCGAACGGCGCGTCGCGTGGACGTCTTTTTTCTCCTTTCACACCGTCGAGCCGCGCCCCTGCACTTCCCTCACATACCACGACGCTATACACGCCATGGCTGACGATCTTGAGCGTGAGATCGACGGGTTGATCATCGTCAATTCCTACATCTTCTGCACCCATGGCCATGAATACTGCAATCACTGCATCATGGACGCGCGCATCGCCAACGATTACAAGAGCGAAGGCCAGGATGTCGTCGGCGTGCTGTCGCAGGAGATGATCAGACGTGCACAGCTCGGGATGAATACAGAGGTGCGTGCCATTGTCCCCTTCATGCTATGCCCTCACACTCACCCTCGATCGCAGGAATACCAACGCAAACCCCTCTCCGTCGCCGGCCGCGTCGTCAAAACCTCCCAAAAGACATCCGCCGGCACTCCCCTCTACCTCTGCAAAGACCATAAAGAAGCCGACTGCACCAAATGCTTCGACTGGCCGAAGCTCATTCGCGCGCAGAACAAGCTCAGTAACAAGAAAGAGAGGGGAAAGGTCAACGACCGCGAGCGCGTCTTGGGGCTGTTGCAGTCGATGGGCGTGGAGTTCCCGCCAGAGAGCAAGCTTAGCGATGAGGTGCTGGAGAGGAGGTTGACGGCTGCGCTGAATTATGCGCAGGATATGAATGAGTATGTGAAGGATATGCCTTTGAAGCCGGGGGATCATCCGCTTTGGAAGGTGAGTACTAGTGTTGGCCCACGGTCTTTTTGCGGGAATGCTAAGGGACCCTATTCCGCTGTAGGAAAGCCAGAAGTCGAGCGTCTTCGATGGCGTGAAGCGCGTGAACCTGACTGAAGCGATGCAAAATGCGAAGTCTATGTACGAGGGCCGTGGACGCATGAGGCTATCCCTGTACAAGAACGCTTTCACAGACCTTCGTCAAACCGTGAGTTGATACGTGGACATCCGATACGGCGAGGATCGTGACGAACAACTCCAGGTGATGCACTTGGCCAGGAACTACGACAATGGCCACCTCTCTTGCGTGCTGCAGGACGAAGAAGATACGGAGGCCATCTGCATGCGCGTGAGTGACGTCTGCGCCTTTCACGAGGGTCCATTCATTGAACACGGTGTCCAGATCCTAGACGTCCGCGCGTTGGACGACAAAACGCCCGTCCTCAGTCTCATCTACGAAACTGGGACCTCAAATGCCCCCATCCAGGACACCCTCGGCTTCATTCAGGCTCATGCAGAGCAGGGGTATATCGTCCGCATCAAGTGCACCACGCAGGAGCAGGCCTTGCTCCGCAAGCTGCTCTTCATCAACTCTGAGAAGGTCTCGCCGGACTTCAAGCCGCAGCGCGAGGAGTACGAGAAGAATTTCCGGTCGAGCTTCCTACTACCTGTTCGCGTGCTCAGCCAGGTCGATATCGGGAAGTTGACAAGCGATACGGGATGTGCTGTGTGTGGCAACAAGACGACGAGTCGGTGTACTGGCTGCCTTTCCATTGCGTACTGTGGGCAAGGTGCGTATGACGTCGTTCAATGGCGGAGAAGTAGGGAAGCTCACGGCCACCAGCTTGTCAGAAGGCGCACTGGAAGGAGCACAAGGGCTTCTGCAAGACGATACGAGGGGGTACGTGGCGCACCATGACGTTCGGCCAACACTTCCAGGTCGGAGGCCAAATCATGTCCGCCGTGTCCATCAACCACTCCTCGGGCAAGGCTAATACGCCCATAAACAAAAAGAACGAGCCGCCCGCGAATGTGCACGGCGACAAACTATTCCTCGTCAAGATCCAGCGTCCCCTCGTCCCAGACCTCACTCCGCAAGCGATGATGATGGTGTACGACCGCAACAGGACATTCGAGGGCTATATCATCCGGCGGGACAACGCCGGCGTCTACGAGGAGGCGCTGGCGCAGATGCCGTACGGGACGCAGCAGCTCAAGATCTACCGCTGGGCGAAGCGCGTCGGCGACTGGCAGCTGAGCGTCTGCCTGGACCGCGAGCCCGAGCAGGTTCCCCAGTGGTGATCGATGCGCTCGTCCCCGAAGCCTACCGGATCTTGCTGTTCTACTGCTCCAGTGCGAGGCTTCTCCAAGGCGTGTCGCGCCACACCGCGCTGGGTTATGGGTACAAAGTGTATGTCTGGCGGGCGTCATTGTGACAGGTACAGATAGGAATGACAATAGTGGAAACTTGAAAGCAGGCGCGCGCTCTTCGAAGCGCCGCCATTCGCAGGCGATAGCACTGGACTCCCGCCTCGTGGTGATACACGCGTTGTGGTGTAAGTCGTGGACTGCTCAAGGGCCTTGGAGTGGCCGTTGTGAAAGCTGTTGGTTGTATTGTTCGACGAGCGCAGGAGGCAAGTCGAACAATGCGCGTTCGCACGTGTTCGGGTGGCAAGCTTGGACAATCAAACACGCGGCTGGATGAGATCACCCGCGCCTCGTGGGTTGCGCGAGGACGAGATTTTCCTATCCCGTCTTCTGGCTTGTCTCCTGCCGCGACTGTCCGCATACCCCACCGCCTCGATATCTTACGTCTCCTCCTGCTCAAATATGGAGAGCATTCACGGGAACCCGCCCCAGCGCGATCTCTTCTCCAGGGGATCGTCCCCGCCCCAACAGGCGCCCGTGCCGTTCGCCGCTCATCCAAACGCAAGCAGCAGCCAGCTCGACTCCCTCCTCCAGAACCTCACCTCCCCGACCTCGGAGCAGCCGCCGTCGACAAACTTCGCGAATCCCTCATCCGCTAGCTTCGCCACACCTTCGACCCTCCCTCAGCCGTTCACCGGATCGGGTCCGGGTACGCCAGTAATGTCAATGGACGCCCCCCGGGATTCCCCTGCATCGCACCACTCTGGAAGCATGACGACCGCGGAGAGGCAGAGCGCGCTCCTATCTCTTCTCAATCAGCCCATGTCCGGCGTCAATGTTCACCGCACGGGCGGGAGCACCGGCTCTCTGCCCCAGCAAGTCTCCACTCCACCAGAACCCTCGCAGAGATCGGGCGCATCACCGACTCACAACGAAGCGCAGGGCAAGATCTTGCTGGAGCAGTTGATGGCCGGGTGAGTGATCACTTCGCATTCACCGTCCGTATCTGTTACGTAGACCCGCAATACCTCCCTGTTGTCCTCTATTTTACTGCCCACTAGCCGTACGTGATGGCGTGCAGCATGGTGTGCACGACCATCTACACGAGGATGGGGCATGTCCTTGGTGTTTGGGCTGCTTTTTTCTTTCCTTCTTCCTTTATCTCGCGATGCTCGCGCTGCCGTCTCGACTGCCATCTGCGATGGAAGGGCTGACCGAGTTTTTCTTCCCTTTCTACAGACCGGCCTCAAGGTCAATCTATCCCGAGTCGCAGCCGGCTCCTCCTATGTCAGGGCCGCCGTCCGCGCCGTCGCCCACTTACGGCAACGGACCCTCTCCACAGCAATGGGAGCAGAGCATGCAGCCTCAGGATTATCGCTCCAACCAAGATATGGACTATCATACCCAGTACGATCCGCAGCCTGGCTTCGTTGCGCCTCCTCAGCAGGTCTCCCCTCCCCTTCCCCCTCAAACCCAGCAGGCTGCCGCGCAGCCGCTGCCTCCGTCGCCGCCTAAATCTATGTTCGATTTTGTATCCCCCTTCGATGCGCTCCAGTCCGCGACTGGGTCGATCAGGAAGAAGCCCGTGCCGACCTCGAGCGTCCCGTCGAGCGGGAACGAGGACTCGTCGTGGACGGCCATCTCGGACCCTAAGCGGCGGTCGGTCGAGAACCTGTTGGAGAACCTGACCCTGGGCTCTCCCCCTCAGCCACCGCCCGCCACGTTTGAGAGCTTCGGTAGCATGCCTCCGCAGCCAGACTACGGAGGCACCGACCCGCTCGACTTGGCCATGGGCAACCGATATGGCCCTCCGCCGCCGCTTCCGCAGAACTTGCAGCCGCCGCCCCAGCCGAAGCCGGTTCCTCAGCGCGTTGATTCGCCCAGAGCGAGTCCGCCTAAGAATCAGGCTCAGCGGGTGTCGCAGTCGATTCCTGCGAGCCAGCGCCGCGACAAGGAAGGGTCTCCTGGTCCTCGAGGCAGCGTCAGGGGAAAGAAGAACAAGAACCAGGCTAGCCCTAGGTGAGTGTTCAGTATGCCGTCGCGTAGATTGTAGCATCTAATCGTGGTACAGTTCGCAGTCGCAGAACATCGTGATCGACGTTTCGCAATCTCTTGAGGAGATCCAGACGACGCGCGACCTCGTCAAGTCCACTGCGATCGCCCTGGTCAAGCAGGATGCGGTCTTCCTGCCTGGAACGACCATTGGCGCGACGCACTGGGTGGCCTACGCCATGACGCGCGGTACGTTCGCCGTATATGCGCCCAGTACACTTGCTCATACTGTGCAGGTCGTGTTCGTGTTATCTCTCGGTCTAGCGGCGACCGCACTCTTCTTCAGCTTCCTCCTCTCTTCCCTCAAACCACGAGCGTCACTGACATGGCCGTGTACGGTAACCGTTTGGCTGGTGTGACCTCGGATGGCGGCTTCGTTGTTTGGGAGCTGCCCGAGATGATCACGGACGACGTCCCGTAAGTCGATCATACTTTGACATGCAACATGCCTCTGACAATACTCCAGGGGCCGCCTCATCCTCTGCGTGGCGCCATCGCCCATGTCGGATGCCCTGCATTCCGTTAAGTGGCACCCAAAGGAGCCGGATGTCCTCGCCGTCGCTTCCGAGCGCACTGTCTTCCTCATTGACTTCAGCGTGCTTCCGGACTTGACTGGCAAGGTCTTGCCCATAACCGACCTCAACCACTATGCGCAGGGCTTCAACCCGCAGTCGGTGAGTCATGGTTGCTTCCCGATTGTTCATTCTTCTGACACGTCGATAGCCTGTCGTTGCTTTCGACTTCGATACTATCCACTATGGTATTGCGACGATCTCCGACGACTCGACCCTCACCATCTGGAACATCAACGACCGCGTCCCATACACGAATCATCCTGTTCGCGGCGAGGGTGTCCCTTCCTCCCTCCTCTTCGTCGACGGCGCCATCGTCGTCGGCCGCAAGAACGGCACCATCTTCCAGCTCCTCAACCTGACCACCAAGGCGATCCTGTCGACCATCAAGTTCGTCAATGGCGAGAACGAGGACCGCGAGATGTTTGGCCACGCCAGCTACGACACGCGTATCCAGACCCTCTGGATCGCCAACTGCCGCCGCGACAGCTTCTTCGGCTTCAAGATCAACTTCGAGCCGCGCGACGAGGCGACGAGCGGGTATTTCGAGCAGGTCGTCGAGTTCCCCGGACCGAAGCCGACCATTCACTTCGTGATCCTGACGGCGGACTCGGACCCGACTGGCGACGAGGCCCACGCCGCATGCATCGCGGCCAAGGTCCCGCCGGGCGAGCTCGCCCTCGTCGCCTTCTCCGTCCACTCCACGGGCGTCGACCAGGTCCTCATCCGCAAGGAGTGGTACGACACCGCGTTCGCGACAGTCCTTGCCAAGCTTCCCCAAAGCGCCCCGCCACCGCAGTTCCAGCAGCAGATCAACGAGCCCAAGCAGCGCCCCTTCTTGTCCGGCCCGCAGAACTCCAACGCGCGCACCCGCACGCCGCCCTCCGAAGAGGTCGACGCCGACGTCGCGCGCGAGGAGCCGCGGCAGGAGGGCGGCCGCAAGGGTCGCGGCAAGAACGTGAACTTCAAGGACAAGGACGACAACGCGCCCGAAAAGGAGAAGCGTGGCAAGTCTGCGAACGCGAACAACACGGATAGCGGGAGCGAGACGGCGCTTAGCCAGATCCTGACCAAGGAGATCCGCAAGACGGAGGATAACCTGCACCAGCGCATCAGCAGGCTCATCGGGAAGGAGATGGACAAGCAGCGTATGTTTGCATGGCCCGTTTGTTGTCCTCATGGATGTTGACGCCACACTAGACGCCCGTCTCGAGGAGTCGCGCGCGCACGACCAGGCGGAGGAGATCACTCGCCAAGAGAAGATCCTGAAGCTCATCTCGCAGGAGCTGTCGCGCAACACGACCCGTGTCGTCGAGATCGCTGTCAAGAACGAGGTGCAGAACTCGGTGTTGCCGGCGCTGGAGAACATGACGAGGACTGAGGTCAAGGCCGCGCTCAATGCGCGCGTCGGCCGTGGCTTGGTCGACTTCATGAGCCAGGTGTGTGGATGGTCAATGAAGCAGTATATCACAGTCACTGAACGTCCATTGTAGAGCCTGCCTGCTGAGATCGAGAAGATGATCCTCCGTCCGGATATGGCACAGCACTTCTCGAACATGTTGTCTTCTGCCCTCGTCCCCGCGATCGAGCGCCACGTCAAGGAGTCCATGAGCAAGTCGGTCATCCCGGCGTACCAGCAGCACAATGCCGCCCTGCACCAGGAACTGCTCAGGGAGCTGCGCGCTGAGTTGCATGGCGTCAAGTCCGAGATGTCTGCTTGGCAGAACGAGGCGTTCCGTAACCAGGAGGTGAGTTGCGCCACAGGGTGCTCATGAATGGATTTACTCATGCGTCTTCAGTCCATCAAGCAGCTGGAGCACACCGTTCGCGCGCTGTCCGAGCAGATCAAGTTCAGCAACGCCGGCACCCCCACCTCGCAGCCAGGCTCGCACGGCCCATCGCAAGTTACGCACTCCCTGTCGCAGCCCGCGCCACAGAACCGGCCCAACCTCCCGCCCGTACCCAACTACCACTACGGGTCCGCACCCTACCCCCCGCAGGCGCAGGCGCCGCCCCCGCCCCCTCCGCAGATGCAGAACTGGTACACCGGGGGCATCGTCGCGCCGCAGGCGTCGCACCCGCTGGTGCCGCCCCCGCCGATCGCGCAGGAGCGCATCGTGCCGCCGCAGGCGATGAAGTCCGAGCAGTGGGATGAGATCTACCTCAGCACGCTGCACACCCAGGATCTGAACAAGCTGCGGGACCTGCTCGCCCGGAGCGATGCGGATGTTGTTATGCCGCCTAACGGGCCAGTTCTCGTTTCGCAGGCCGTTATACTCACACTCATTCATCGCGTACGTTGAGCTTCCCTTCGTGCTAGTTGACAAGTCTGACCTGTTCCTTCTAGCTTGCCGCCGCTCTCGGCGAAACGTCTCCCACGGACGATGCCTTCAAGTCGTCGCTCTGGTGGCTCCAGCGTGCTGTTGCCATCCTGCGTCCTGAGGTTCGTGCAACTTCTTCGATGTCTCTACGCCCTTTACTAACCGACTTCGCAGGACAAGCTAATCTCTGATTTTATTCCCCGTGTTGTGCCCAACGTGCAGCAGTCTTTGAACACGACGAAGCAACGACTATCTATCCTCCCCGGCGGAGGCACTTACGAAGGCGCGCGGGCCATCTCGGAGGTGCAGGAAGCACTGCGCCGCAAGGTGGTCGCTTGAGCCTGATGACCTTAGGACTTGACGTTTCTTGTTGTACGACTTCTTTCACGCTTTGTTCGAGGAATGCTTTATTATGGTTGCTTTCATGTCCATACACTGTAAAACTTCTGCATATATTTCACCTCTTTCTTGCCTTCTTCCGCGCCTGGAAGTGCTAGACGGTTGACTTCCCGGACCACCCGAAGTTCTGGGCTGCAGGTGCGTGTCCTCAGCTCCCCTCCATCCCTTCATCGAGCAGAGTGCCAACGCGCCTCGGGAGGTTACGGCTGCGACAGAGCTGGGAACACCCTGACATGGGTGTGGCTCGTCCATCGTGACGATGCGGGATCCAGAGGACGGAAAGCCTGCGGAACGCGTTCGTGGGCGTGGGCATACGCCTTGATCGGATCACAAAGTCTCGTCACGTGAGAAGTTCAACTTTGTCTCTGACCTGTTCTCAATGCTTTTTGGCCTCTTTCTCTCTTTCGAGTAGATCTTGAGTCTCCTTTGCTAGTGTTGTTAGCTCATATGTAGCCATTCCCTGTTATCTTGGTTTGGAGGCACTGAACAGTGATTTCTGTTGAGTAACAAGATCGTCACCGCTAACCGTTACGGCATGGTCCACTGCAATACAACTCTCTTTTCTTGCCATCAGCAACCCGTACGGCCATGAATGGGACGCCGCCTGGGCGGTCCCTGGCGCTAAGCCTGACTCTGAAGCCGTCTATTGGCCCTCCGAATGCTCGCCATGACCTTACCGAAGATCCCGCCTTGTAATCCATAGAAGTCTTGATGCGCACCCATCTGCCTTGCGGATCAGCAATACCGCACCTCCACAGACGGGACGATCGCCGCCTGCGCCTCCAGGCTCCGTAGCATCCTTCTCCGCCACCTTCTCTTCCTTCCACCGCAGAAAATGGGCCCTTGATTCAGAGGGGAAGGGAACTCTCCCGCGACAGCACATACCGATAGGCTTCGTATCGTCGGAGCGCGCCTCTGAATTCGCGCGCAGCTGCCCTGAGGGCCTGACTTCATTAAGCCCGGAGGCCTACCGCGCGCGACTAGAAAGCTAGCGTGCGGCCCACTTACCGCACAGCCGGGCTCTTGCGCTTTCCTTCCTCCCCTCATGATGCTGCCGGCGCGCGCAGCGAGCTCTGCGTCCTCGTCTGCGGCGGAGAAGCAGGACGGGCGTGGCACGGAGTCGCCGGCGACGGACGACATCAAGTCGGTGACACCCGTAGAAGCTGACGAGAGTGGGGGATGTGAGCAAGCACTTGCAGTGGACACCGCATTCGCGGCGAGGGACTACACGAGCGACGACTTCAAGCGACTTGTGAGGAAACAGGACCGTTTCCTGCTTCCACTGATGTGGGTGGCGTATGGTGTTCAGGTAGGGATGACCGTACTTCTAGCTGGGTGGCTGAGCTCACGACACTTAGCAAGCAGACAAGACGGGGATCTCGACGCAGGCGACGTTCGGTATGTTTTCACCTCGGCGCAGCATTCGGCTAAAATATTGATTTTCTTCCTTTCCCCTCAGGCATAATCACCGACACGAACATGCGTGGCCAACAGTACTCTTGGCTGACCACGATTTTTGTACGTCTCTGGCGCTGGACCTAGCCCGTTCGCGCTTCAGGCTAACATCCGACGCAGTACCTTGCTTACATGTGTTGCGAATTCGTGAGTAGGGACTTCCTACTGCTCTGGATGTCTTTCACCTAACGTCCTCCAGCCCTCCAACTGGGTCATGCAACGTGTCAACATCGGCAAGACGCTCTCCTTCCTCATGTTCTTCTGGGGCGTCATCGTCCTCTGCACCGGCTTCGCCACCAACTGGGCCACCCTCATGGCCCTCCGCGCCTTACAAGGCGCCGCTGAATGCACCATATCGTGCGTGCCTATCCTTACGCCCGATCGCCGGTCCCTTTCCTCTCTAACTAGTACCCTATCACCAGACCCTCCTTCATGCTCATCATCGGTGCCTTTTACAGGCGGCGGGAGGTGCGCTGCGGGTCCCCGTTTACATGCTCTTGTCTATACTGATTCGAAAATCCCCCTCGACAGCATACAATGCGGTCAGTTACCGCTTCCATCCCTCCCTTTCCGCATTCGTCTTGTCATTGCGCTTATCGAGCTGACTGGGTTGCAGATCAGTGATATGGGGTACTGCGAACTCCGGGCTCGGGATTATTGTCAGCCTTTGCATGTACGGCATTGGCAAGCATGCGCAGGAGCACGGTGGGCTCGCGCCGTGGAAGGGGTGAGTGGGCAACCTTCGAAGCTGAGCCGCCTCCATCGGATCCCTTGTACTGCATGAGAGCCCTCGCTAACGAGAAATTCCGCGCAGCATCTCTTTCTTCCTTGGCGCCCTTACCATCACCCTCTCGATATTCTGCTTCTTCCTCCTAGGCACCCCGCGCGAAGTCAGCTGGCTGTCAGAGGAGGAGAAGCGGATGGTCGCAGCCCGCGTGGCGAAAGACCAAACGGGGTCCGATCGGCAGAAGCGGAGGTGGAAGAGCTATCAGGTTTGGAGTGCGCTCAGGGATCCGCAGGTGAGGTTCTTCGTCATCTTTGTCGAGTGGGAAGAGGCGGGGAGAGTTACTGGTACTGACGCGAAAGACAGACGTGGTTCTTTTTCTTCCTTACCTTGCTGCAAACCCTCCCTAATGGAGGCATGTCGAGCTTCGGGAATCTCGTTTACATCTCGTTCGGCTTTACGCCGTTGCGGGTACGTGGAATTTATCCTTCAGCGGGTTTTAGACTGACGAACCCGACCCAGACGCTGCTCGAGGGAACCATACCTCGAGACGCGCTGGCAATTGTTTGGTTCCTCCTGGTTGGCTATCTCACGACGCGATATAAGAACATCCGCCTCTACGTGACCATGGCAAGGTACGTCTCTGCCTTGTCCCAGATCTCCGAAACGGCTCACGCGCCGTCCCATCGCCTCAGCGCTTTCCCTGGCCTCGTCGGCATGCTTGGCACGGCGCTCCTTCCCAGCGGACCAGAGTACAGCTGGGCGAAGTGGGGTGAGTGGCAGGAATAATTTGCCTCTCATATTTGCTTACCCGCTTGCAGGATGCTTCTTCATGACCAACACGGCAGGTGTCTGTGGCTTGTGTACGTAGTTTCCCCTTGAAGCATTCCCATTGTCTCATAGACGTCTTGCGCAGTAATCTGGACCTTCCTGCCCTCGAACGTCGCCGGCAGAACGAAGAAGACAGTGACGAGCGTGAGTCTCATTGTCAACGTGTCGATAGCCTCGGCTGACACTCTCCCCTAGTCAATCATGTTCATCGCGTACTGCGCTGGTAATGCAGCGGGTGCGCAGATCTTTCGCCAGGAAGACGCCCCGAGATATATACCCGCGATCATAACGAACGCGATCTTGTACGGCGCACAAATAGTAGGACTGCTTTGTGAGTACAGCCTTTCTTTATGCACACCTCTTTCATTGACCATGCGGCAGTATGGCGATGCTACTACGTCTGGCAAAACGGGAGGCGAGACGCGGCTGCTCGGGCGGCTGGCATCTCCGAAGACGAGCGCCGACGACTGGGCGCCTTGAATGGAGAGCAGGACATGACAGACACGGAGAATATACAGTTTGTGGCTTCTTCGACTTGGCTGTCCATTACTGACTTCATTTGGGACAGCTTTCGCTACGAAGTTTGACGACATGCACAGACCATCGGTTAGATTACAGGGTGTATTGACCCATTGGGGTCTTGTAACAATAGACATTGTACCATACGGCAGAAACAAAGTTCTAACACTCATGGATGGCCTGAAAGACCCTTGCGAATCCTTTGTTGTCTTCATGAACATTCAAGTTGAACAACAGGTGACCGTGAGATACTCGATTTCATTACCGGACAGCCCGGATCGCGGGCCAGCGGCGGCCGGGCACTGAGACCGCATCCGTCGCGGTCGTGGTCGTTGTTGGTGGCGGCGTCGGTGAACGCTTCTTGTCTCTCTCCGTCATCATCGCCACTCCGACGCTTCACATCCCTCCTCCCTTTGTCGCCTTTGACTCCTCGCCAGGCGCGTGTCTTCGAAACTCATTTCCGACCCGCAGCCGCTCGTGCAGCGCCATTATCGCTCAGATATGGACAACCTGGCGCCTCTCGTGGCAGGCATCGTGGTCGCTAGAGCCCTCTATCCACATCTCTCAATCTGGACCCGTGGCTCACTCCCCGATGAGCGCGCTTTGGAAGACGCCTCTGAAGGCGACGATAATGCGGGGAAGGACCAGTGGCGACCGAGAGCGTGGGCACAGCGGGTCGCAAAAGGAGCCGAGGAGTGCATCGTACTCGATGATCACACAGCTCCTGTTTGGGAGATTGCCTACAAAGCAACCTTGGTGCGTTTGTCCCTCCTATCCCTCTAAGCGCCCTTTGTTGACCAAGCGCCATATATCATGCAGTTGACATGGAGCGCCGGTCAGATGTACCTCCGCTTTTCGGCCCCTGTGCTCGTTCCTCCAAACCAGTTCTACGACTTCGCCTTCACCAACGTTACCCGTGTCGCGTCCTCGGGCCTCCTTTGCTTCGTCAGCCTAGGCGCAGCTCTTGGTTGGATTGCGTGCTTGACCCGAAATCGACACTGTGTTCGTTGCCACTCCATCATCTATATCCTCTTCATGGACATGCTCTTCTCATACAGCATGCTGGCGAAATATGGTCCAGCACGCCTATCTTGGCTGACCTCCCTCCTCTACGACTCCTACTCCGCTACACTCATCAAGGAGGGCACCCTCAACACCGTCTCCCGCTTATCCTTCCTCCTCCTTCTCCCCCCTCTATTGACGCAGGCGTATCGCATCTGCGCTACCCCGCCACACGAAGCCTCCGATGCTCATCGTGATGAACCTCTACAGCCGAAGACACCGGCGGAGGTTACTCGGCAGCACGTGCTCACAGCGCCAGCGCCAGAAGAAACCCAAACGGAGGAGCCTGCAGACACGCGGCCCCTCATCGACCTACCCTCGCACTGCGAAGAGCTCCTCGTACCTCCAAACGAGACCCCGCTCGACGAGACGTGCCTCGCCGAGCGATGTACGGAGGACCGCGAGGTCGCAGTACGACCCGCGCAGCAGACGTCAGGTCTGTCTGCGTGTCCTCAAGAGATTATCAACGAAATATGCGAATTCCTCTCCACCAAGGACCTCCTTGCCATTACAACCACATGTACTCGCTTCCACACTGCGAGCATCCACCCTCTTTACCGTTCCATCCACCTTTCCAATGCACTTCAAGCCATTAAGTTCTTCCGTACCATTAACAACAGGCCGGACGCCGCTGTTGCTGTCCGATATCTTATGCCGTGCGTATTATTTTCTAGCTCTTCTGTCAACCTGTCTGACCAACCATTCATAGTGACCGCTGTGTATTCCTTAACATCAAGGGCTCCCGTTCATCGACCTTCTTCCGACTTGCAGCCTCCGCCATTAACCGTATGATTAACGTCCGCCAGCTCGCTCTCCATCACGCTGTCCTTCTCCCAAGCCTCCTATCGCATACCCCCTTCCAAGACCTCCGCTCGTGCTACATCCATCTGACTGTCGACACCGCGGCCTTCCTCGCCAACCAGCGCCGTCTCGAGGTGCTCGTCATCACCGACTGCTGTGTCGACGAGATCGGCGCCGTGCCGCGGAACGAGCTCATCAAGCAGTTCTGGCGCCTGCCCGCCGCGTGCTTCGCGCGACTCGAAGTGTACTCGGCGCCGAGCTTCCTCATCCTGCCCGTGCTCCCGCGCGCCTGCGTGAAGCACCTGCCGATCAAGTGGTCTCCGCCGCTGGAGGCCCCGGACACGCATGTGCAGGACGTCTACCTATGCCTGGCGGCGTCGAAGACGCCGCTGAAGATCTTGCATAACTTCTCGAGCTACGACGACTTCGAGCTGCAGTTGTCGGCACTGGTTGCGCACCCGCCGCGCGTGGAGTATCTTCTGTGGTTCGAGTTCACCGGGCGCTTCTTGCGGCCACTGAACGTGAGTACCTTCCTCGGCAGTTGCGAAACTTATGTTAACGTGTGTCCATCAGGATATTTACCAGAAGGTTGAAGACGTACTACACGCTCTGCCTACTATCAAGGAGCTTCGTATAACCGGTGTTGGGCGTCCTCTCATTACGGAAGCCGTCGGTCTCGTCCTGCTTGACCTCGAGCATGACACAGTCGCAAGCTACAAGAAGCAGTGCCCCAAGCTATCATCCTGCATCTTAGCTAGTACGTCTCCTCCCCTCCTTCATCTCTATACAGATCTGACCTCTTCCCTTAGGCGGCAACCGCTGGCGCTTCGTCGAGAAGACCACCGTCCTCCCCGTCTTCGTCGACAACACTAGCATGCTCTTCTCACCCGACCGTGCGCTGACCGCGCGCTGGATCGTCCGGAGCGTCGCCAGCGGGCGCATCTCGTACGAGTACACGCAGCTCATGATGAGTTACCCGGGCGTGCCGCTGAACGAGCTCATTGTGGGGATGGTGCAGAATGTGCCGAGGCGGACACCGAGGCAGCCTGCTCCGCCACCGCCCCCTGTGGCGACGCTTACGGTCACGCAGGCGCCGGTGACGACGCCTTAGGTATCTGCGCGAGCCTAGGCCACGACCACACCACAGGCAGTTGCAGCGCAAACCCCGCCACCAGCACCGATACCAGGGCCAGTGCGGGCGGTGGGTCTGGCGCCGAACTCATATATCTATCTACCCTTCGGATGTCAATCTTAGCCCTAATTACATACCAAAATGTACATATGACTCGATGCGGCGGACTGCTGTGAGGTCGGTGGACTGCTCTTGCTCTTCGAACGAGATGCTGTTGAGACCAAGGTGCGCTTCAGTATGACAGTAAGTTTCATAGTTGGAGGGGGTTGGGTGTATAGTGGTGAGTGGCCTATCATTCGTACGCTGGACATTGGCCTAAAGTTATAGCCTCCGTAGGGTTGCTCAAGCGTTCAAGCGCTTGGATATCGTCGATACTCGCCAAGAGTCAAGCCCCTCCAAGTCCGGCGATCGCCGCGACAAGTTCGCCACTGCGTATCTTAGGCGGTGCTGGAAGCTGGAGCTTGACTGCGCACAGGAAGCGGAAGCCCGGCTGCGCACTGGCATCGCTCCTTACTGAGCCCGCGCGCCTGAGTCCTGACTCTGCCTGACGGCTAACTGACGGCAGCCCTTATCTCGAGCTCAAGGCAAGTACGATTCACACTCGACGCAGGTGCAGGTTCAAGAAATTCCTCCCATTGTTATTATGACATTATTCAGACAGCTTCATAGGACATCCATGATACAGAGAGTACAAGGAGTGCGCGTCGACGAAGACCGGAAGGTCTGGGTTGATTTACTTGCTGCAGCACTTGCAGTCGTTGGAGGCGCAGGAGCAGCTATGATGTCTGTCAGTAACCCGTCCAAGCCCATTGCGGTGAAGGACGTACTTGCACTTGCAGTCGCTCTGGTTGCAGTGGGCGTCGACGGGGACCTGGATGGACTGCAGAGCAGGTAAATACGCGTTCCACGACCCCGAACCCGAAGACACTTACAGAGGCGTGCATGTTGAGTGAGTTGGTGATCAGGTAGTTGCTTAGAACTGCGAGTCTGGAGGTCCCTCGGCAGCCCGGGCTGCCCCTTATACGAATCCAGGTGAGCAATTTACCTCTGTTTGCGGGATTTACTGAAGCGCCTAGTCTCATATGGGGGGACTACGGCGGCGGCGGCGCCGCGGCGCCGCCCACATGCTTTGGCTCCTCCAGAAACTCGCGCACCGCCAAACATGGCGCATATATGGTCCGGAGCGTCAGTCGAACGAATGCGTAGCCGAGGGCCGAAGTGGCTTGCATTCAACGCCACGAAGGGTATCTCACGCAAGTCTCTTTGAGCGGCGTTATCAGCTGGACGCCAGGGCGGGCTTCCGTTATTTCGGTTCGAGCCGGCGCAGCGTGTGCTGCTCGTGACTTGCGCGTGACACGAAGCGCACGTTTGTCCGCTCCGACTCCGAGAACCAGGCAGGAAGCTCACCTTCGCCGGCTTCTGCCGTTCGGCTCTTTCTTCCTGAAGTCTTCCTGCATACTCCCACCGGAAACTACGCTCTCACTTCAGCTGAAATCAGATAGAAGATAGACAAGGTCAACTGTGGGCTCGGACAACGCCGCATCATGCCCTTCTCTTCCATAAGAATGGAAAGGAACCATCTGGCGACACAAAGGGCTTACCGTTCTTAGCGACAATAGATAACTGCGGTACTTATACACGCGCACTGCTTGGGATTCTGTAGAGCTACCTACCTTCGTCCGTGCCCCGAGATCATGGACCTCCTTTCGACGTCTCGCCGCGCGTTTCGCCATGCTGCTCAAAAGCTTGAACGCATGATGCCACATGAGGTGCGCGGCTCATAGACTGCTATTGAGCTCACAGTCCTGACGCTTGACTTGCTGCAGTTCCACGAGAACTTCTTCGAGGGTGGAGACTCAAACCGGATACGAAATAGTGGCGGCTCGAGCTGGCTCTCGAAACGCTCCTTGCACTCGTCCGACTCGATTTCCGGATCCTCTTCTCGTCGTTCTGCCGCGAGCTCTTTTCTGTCGATGCTGACATTGACCTCTCGATTGCGGACGCGACGCCACACCCTCTCCAAGCCAGGCACTGTCAACGTGCCTCCAATCAATCGCCTGCCCACCGAGTTGCTCTGCTTCATATTCATCTTCTGCGCCGACAGTGATCGGCTCCTCAATGAGGATTCGACCTTCGCTCCGTTCAGGCTCACGCACGTCTGCGCGCTCTGGCGAGACATCGCCTTGGACCTGCCAATGCTTTGGCAACGAATCAATCTAAACCCCTGTTTGGGGACGGGTGGCCATCTAGAGCTTGCCTCTGTTGGTGTGGAGCGTGCCAGAGGCCTTGGATTGGACGTTTCGTACCATGAATTACCTCGCGACGATCTTCTGGACGAGAATTCTCCGGATGAGCCTGCGCTTTTCGAACACAACAATTTCTGCCACTGCCTGAATTTCATCGTCGAGTATATCGCTCAGATCAAGATATTGGACATCACGGTCGGTGAGGAGTCGGCTCTTCGACTTGCCAGTCAGCTCGGCGGTCCACTCTTGGCTCTCGAGAAAGTGGACGTACGGTTTCATTTCAGTGTGCAGGACCCCCAAATCTTCGAACGTCTCTACTCAGCACCCTCGCTGGCAGCCCTAACCTGGCACGCCTATGACTGCACGAAGTACGTGGTAGAATGCCCAGTCAATGTGCCTTGGCAACAGCTCGTCGAACTGGATTTGCATGGACGTCCAATCACGCAAAACATGCTCATGTACATCTTGGACATGGCCGTCTCGCTGCAAAGTATGCGTCTTAATTGCACAGGTGTTGTGATGGCTTGCGCTAGTCGTCCCATCCGTCACACTTCCTTGCAGTATATATTCTTGGAAGGTGACGGACCATTTGACGCCGTCTTTACCACCTACTCGTTCCCAGCTTTGCTTCGTCTCATTCTATTATCATACACGAATAGAGGCGCCGATCCCCACGGGTGGCCCTTCATTGAACCTAACCTGCTTACACAAATTGTGAAACAGGCAGAGACTGGCTTAATATCCTTGAGGCTCGACCCCTGCGGCACTATCGACGAGTCGATCCTCATGACCATCTTTGGGCTGCCTCAGATGTCGACAATCCTCGACCTGATAATCATACCATCTCAGTGGGACATCACTGAGCGCTTCATCTCTTTGCTCCATCCTAGAAACGGGACCGTCCCGATGCCTGCACTGAAAAGCCTTGCAATTGTTCTGAAACAGTGGGCAAATGCAGATAGGGACATTGCAGATTTGGTACTGGCAAGGAGGGCGATGACAGATAGTCTTCGCGATGTGTCGATCCGCTATGCTCCTGAGGACAATTGAGTAGGAAGGAACTATATGCATCCTCGCGATCGGGCAGTGATCAGGCAGTTCATCCTCTCTACTGTATATGTACTGTATCTGTCCTTCGCCTGGTAAAGCCTTTTATCACGACGCACAGACAAACGATATATATGATATCTAATCAATCCTCAATTACGAGTATCCTATCACTATCCCTTTCAGGCGCCACTTCACAGTCAACCAACGGCACAGTATTGTTGGAATCGAAAATAGTTCTCCTCGTCATCAACATTCCGAGCGCAGGCAGTTGCATCTTTTCAGTCTCGTATCCGTAGAGCAGGCGGAGCGTCGAGAGCTTGGGCAGTAGCCGATTCCGAGAGTCGTTCGCATCCCAAGAGCGCGTCATCTCCTGCAAGAGCTCCGGCGAGATGATGAGCTTGTGCCCTTCCTTTTGATAGTCCGGATCACAGTACTCGCTCGCATCGCTGATCTTGAGGCTGGTAAGCTGAGGGACGAGGTTGAGGCAGTCCAGCACCGTCTGCGGCTTGACGGGATACAACTTCAAGAGTTCGAGGCGCTTGAGGGAGCACGCGCCATCCGAGCTCGCCGAGCGGCGGAGTAGCTCGTGCAATGAAGTCAGCTCGGGCTCGTTCACCCCCGACATGCCGGGGTTGTCGCGCTTGAGGATGATGCTCTCGATCTGCGGGGCGACGACGTAGCGGCAGAGATGGCACGCGTCCAACCAGAGCTTAAGCTTGCGGAGCTTGGGGAAGGTGATGGTGTGGTACGTCCCTACCACCTCACCGACGTCGTGGGTGTACACCTCCAGATACTCCAAGGTGTCCGCACATTGCGCGATGGTTTGCATCAAGTCAGCCAGGTACTGCTCCGAGCTCGCCGCCGGGTGCAGCTCGAGGTACTTGAGTTTCCACGCAGCGGGGATCTTGATGGGGTTGTCGGGGTTCAGCTTTACGCAGCACGATTCGAGCTTGGTCACATTCGGAGCGACCTCGCCGAAGAACTCGACAGCCTCCGCAAGGTTATTGTACACCTGGATGTTCAGGTCGGTGAGCATGGGGAACGTCTCCGGCCAGAAGGGATCAAGCGCATTCCTCATGCGCTGGAGGTCGATGTCCAGCTTGCGCCAGCGGTGCGACTCGGCGAATACCAGGCGCAGCGTTTCCTCACTCCAGAAGCCGGGGTTCGAGTCTGGATGTATGCGTCCGCTTTTGAAGATGTAGAAGTTCCAGTCCAGGATGCAGACGCTGAGCGGCTGGCCAGCGGTCCAAGCCAGGCGATTAGCCATCGCGCCCTCGTGAGTGCCCTGATGAACCGTGAAGGCCGTCCAGAGATGCGGGTAGCCAATTGTCACCTCGCGCCAGACGTGGCAGACGTTGATGTACTCGGGCACCAGCGAAGCGGCGGCGAAATGCCAACGTTGCGGAAGCGCCATCTCGAAGATCATGATCAGCAGCTCGCGAGGGAGGCGGCGAATGGGGGCGAGGGCGGCGTTGCAAAGTGATAAGGCGTTCTTGATGCGCCTCCTGGCGTCGTGGCCGCGGTATGTGGCTAGGGCCCTATCGTAAAGTTCTTCGAGCTCGTCCTTGATCTCCTCCAGCACAGCGATTGTTTGCGCGTTTGGCAGGACACCGGAGCGGAGATGCTCGATGGGTGCGTGGATCGAGACTTGTCGTATCAGATCTTCCATGATCTGGTCTGGCGAGAGGCCGCGGTGAGAGAACATGGCTGGAGGAGGTTGCAGGAAGGATAATGGGACGATGGCAAGAAGGATGATGGGACGGAGGCGTTGTGGAAGAGTGGCAGGGTATAAATACTCAGAACCCGGTTTATGTCGTCGAGGCCATCATAGCCGATGAAGGAAGCAAAAACCAAGGCAGTGACATAGACAAAGGCTATGACTAGGTATATTGACCGTTACAATCTGATTTCACTACCTCGAATGGACCTGTTAGCTTAAGCGTCTGTTGGTTTATGATGCACTCACAGAGAAGCCTCCGCGGATCATAAACTTTTGTCGTCGTGTGTGGTATGACCTCAGATCGCGCTCGCATGTTGAGCTACCACATCCAGTGTACTGTGTACGGCCTTGTGCGAAGGCAGTTCCAAAACAATCAGGATGAAGCATCTGCGATGAGAATGCCATGAAGGCTGGAAACGGCTCGCGCGCTTAGTTCAGAACAGGACGACATAGTCCGCTTCCTTTTTGGGACAATGACCAGCGTTGCTTGGACCTACAACATGTATATCGCATGGGCCTTACCGTGCATGCGCTGTGGACCCATTCTCGGTCTGTACCTACACCCAAGGTCAAGTCAGCTAATCCACGCTGTCCATCGAGCCACGCACCTTGGTCTTATGGATCGTCGACAAAGAATTTGCGATCAGACCTACATCCACTGGGAGAGGCACCTGCCTGGTCAGAATACTTATGTGGCAAGGAGGCAATTATCTGCACGATGCGACCTTCCGTAAATTCTCAGGTCTGACCAGCGCTACCCTGTGCGTGCGACAACATTCCGTGAAAGTGATGAGTATGATAATACAGGTTTGAACTACTGCC
This sequence comes from Pleurotus ostreatus/Saccharomyces cerevisiae fusant, assembly GCA_024196135.1. NCBI lineage: Eukaryota > Fungi > Pleurotus ostreatus/Saccharomyces cerevisiae fusant. The sequence continues at coordinate 83,296 of JAMQCK010000042.1, read as the reverse complement.
CTTGGTCTGCCACCCGCTGCGACATCGCCGCCTGCCCCGCAGAGCTCGCTGCCAATCTCGACCGCTTGCGCTCCGCCTCTGTCGACCTGCGTTAGCATGTAGTTCGCATACAAACTCAATATCGCACTTACCCGCCTCCTTCTCCCGCTCGATCTCCGCCACAATGCCCTCGATCTCCGCGAGCTCGAGCGTGGTGACCTTCCCGTAGCTCTCCATGACGCTGATCTCGATGTTCTTCGCGCCCGTCTGGACGACCTCGAGCAGGCTCTTGACGGTGAGCTTAATGCTCTCCTCCCGCGACATGTCGTCCTTGTGGTTCTTCTCGAGGAACTCGCGCACGGTTTTCGAGGAGCGGCCGATGGCGTTTGCCTGCACGCGATGAGCGAGGGTCTGAGAGGGACTGAAGAAGACGCACCTTCCATGCACTGTAGATGCCACTGGGTTCGGTTTGGTAGAGTCGCGGGCGCGTGTCATGGGGGTCGAAGCCAACGATGAGGGTAGAGATACCGAAGGGGCGGACGCCTCCGGATTGGGTGTAGCGCTGAGGGTACGTGAGATGCAATCGCAAGGGAGATGCAAGGGGGACGTACTTGTTGGATGCCAGCGATGTGACGCGTGATGTATTCGATAGTGACGGGGTCTTCGACGGTGAGGCGATGGCTCTGACACTCTATCCGTGCCTTGTCAATCAAGATGCGACCGTCGGCGGTGAGACCTGCAGTATATAAGCCTCGTGCGGAGGGGAGGGTCGATGAAGACGCACCAGCAAAGGCCAAGCATACGTGATCGTCCAACATGACGACCTTGCGGACGGTGCGGGGATCCTGGAGTTGCAGGACGGACTTCTTCTCGACACCGAGGACAACGACATCTTTCCCGCGCACGCCCACGGCGCACGTCCCCTTCCTCACTGCTTCGAGTGCATATTCGACCTAACCCATCATCAGACGCGTACTATACACCGATGAGAAGTACGCACCTGGAAGAGATGGCCATCGGGGGAGAAGACGGTGAGGGCTGGATATCGATCAGCAGCCAGTCCAGGGCATCTGCTCGTCGTGCGCACCGCGATCGTAGGACCTGGACATTGTGATGGGCAGCGACAAGAGACGCGTCTGGGCGACGCGTAATGGAGGCGCCCGATGTGGATGTTTGCCATCTGCCTTGCCACGTGCGGCGTCGCGTGGGCATCCGTGCCGACGCCGAGTGCGACTTGGTTTTGACAACCGCTGCTCGAGTTCCTCATTTCCACCGCGACCGCCTGCGCCGCCGACGCCCGGCCCCTCACCCTTCCTTTTCCGCCGGTTGCTGCGTTCCATGCGTCTGTAATCTCCACACTTTGTCTTGTATCCTACCACCGCTCTTATAATGTCCGGCGCGGCGACCAACACGCGCGCCTCCCTCGCGAACGCCGCTCCTCGCTCGGGCCCCATCTCGCTCCCTAGACGGGAATCTCAGGTCGTGCCTGACGCACCTATCACTCCACCCCTTTCCCCCGGACACAGCGAGCTCAGCATCGACGACGTAGAGATGGTCGATCGCGTACTTCCACCACCCGGACCGGCACACCACCAACCCCATCAACCCTCTCACCATGATATGCAGGTCGACGAGGAGCGGCCTCAGCCCCCCCTCCGCCTGCTCGAAGACGAAAAGGTCCATCTGCAAAAATACGGCATCAAGCTCACAGACTTCGAGGTTCGGGGGACCCTTGGTAAGTCTTCCCATCGTACTTCCCCCTTCCATGTGCTCACCGATCCGCAGGCACGGGCACGTTCGCCCGCGTTCTCATCGTCCGACATAGGGGCCGCGAGTCGAACAACTACTTCGCGATGAAGGTCCTTCGCAAGAGCGAGATCGTGCGCCTGCGCCAAGTGGAGCATGTGAACGCGGAGCGTTACATCCTCTCCCGCATCCAGCACCCCTTCATCGTCGACCTCTTCGCCACCTTCCAGGACAGCCTGAATGTCTACATGCTCATGTCCTACGTCCCCGGCGGTGAGCTCTTCACCCACCTCCGCCGCGCCCAGCGCTTCACCCCCGATGTCACGCGCTTCTACCTCGCCACCATCATTCTCGCCCTCCGCTACCTCCACTCCTTCAACATCATCTACCGCGACCTCAAGCCCGAGAACCTCCTCCTCGACTCGCGCGGCTACCTGCGCCTCACCGACTTCGGCTTCGCGAAGATCGTCGACGACCGCACGTGGACGCTGTGTGGAACGCCAGAGTACCTCGCCCCGGAGATCATACAGTCCGACGGTCACGGCAAGGCGGCGGACTGGTGGGCCGTCGGCGTGCTCTGCTACGAGATGCTTGTCGGTTATCCCCCTTTCTTCGATGAATCGCCGTACGGAATATATGAGAAGATCCTCGACGGACATATCCATTGGCCGCGTAGCATGGATCCGCTGTCGAGAAGCCTCATCCGCGCCTTTCTTAATCCCGACCGTACCAAGCGACTGGGGAACATGATCGGCGGACCACAGGACGTACTGGAGCATCCATGGTTCCGAGGCGTAGACTGGGACGCTTTGGAGCGAAGAGAGATCATGGTGAGTGATTTGTGGGGAACGTCTGAATATAGACTAATTTCGTCCGCAGGCGCCGATAATTCCACATACTTCCTCCGGCGATGATACTCGACATTTCCTGCGCCTACCGCTCCCTCCCGCGGAAGATATGCCGGGCCTCTTCCACGAGGAGCAACCGCCCGCGCTCGAACAGCGCTTCGATCCCACTGCCTATCAGTTCCTTGAGTTCTAAAGCGTCATGCGCTCACTCGAAGTCTAATACGCATCGACCAACCCCTAGACTACACACCATTTACCCTTCTTTCCGCCTTCACCCTATAGCTTGCCTCGCCCTCTATAGTCTGTCTCCCTCCCTATATCTCGTCCTCCTTCGGCTTCGCTCTCCTGTCGTCTTCACAAAATCTGTATCCTTCCCGGACTATCTCACCTTCCTTTGTTTCTGCTTCTCCGATTTTCGGGCCTCCGTCTGAGTCTCCTTTTTTGGTCCGGCTTGTTCTTGGGCCTGCTCCCAGTGCGTCTGTTCTTCATACGTATGCTCTCTCGTGTCCCCCTACGTATATCTTGCACTGCTTCTTATTGGATTCGCGCCGCATCCCTGATCCTTACACTGTATCATTTCTTTCCTATTTATCCTGCCTCTACCCAGCCTCCGTGCTCGACGTGTATCCTCTGCTTCCTCTCTCTGGACTCGACTTCCTATCTGGTACCGTGGTGCTTCGTGTTGCTTCTGTCGTTGGCATTTAGGCGTACGTACCAGTACTCATGCGTACGCACTAGTATCCGGACGTACGCGACTACTAGCTTCGTAGCTAAAAGGCGGTTAGCGCCTCGATATACTACGTTCCTCCATATACCCGTCGCTCTCTGCACCCGCAAAATGCTCGGGACCTCGCCGCTGTCGTGGCTTGGATAACCCCTTCGTACCAATGACCGTGCAAGACAATTGGTTGCAATAAGTACGTGTGTGGTTGTCGTTGTCGTCGTATACTGATTACCATAGTCAGGTATGCATATGCATGATCTGAGTGCCCATATTACTTCCCCGATTCCCTTGTTGCAGCTGCACCATTCGCACGTTGTTTCAAAGGTGCGAGACGAATGTTAAGTGACGGGTAGGAATATCGACCGGGCTCTCTGAGCATTGGTTTTCTGCACCATGCAACGCTGGCTTACTGATCCTGAAATGGGAATGAATGTTGCGTGACCATTGATCCAGCAAAGGTAGGCTTCCTGCCGCCTTTTCGGGAACAATGAGCGCAAGCTACTTAAGCTGGATCGATTACAGTCCGACCGTGACATCCATCATCCCATTTTCCCTCTGCCGCTTGGCTACCCTCGACGCAAGGTATGCACGGGTCTTACAGCCTTTCACTTGCTCACTAGCGTCTTCGCTCTAGCTATGGAACACTCCCCGAAAGACATCGATATCGATGCCTTACTCAACGACGCCTTTATCTACGCGCGCGTCGAGCATCTCCGCGCCGGTGTCACCCCCAACGCTCACGCTACCGCGCGCCTCCTTTCCATCGCCGACAAGCTTCAATGCATCTTGCACCAGCGCCAGCTCCTCTTCCACCGAGCTCCCCACGTCACCATCGACGGCACACCGACGCGGCGCATCGAAAGAACTATGCACATCGAACACGCCTTGCGCATTTGCCGCGCGGTCGTCGCCCCCGTTCGCCGCCTCCCTCGCGAGCTGCTGATCATGATCTTTGAGTTGGCGCTCCCGTGGAAATGGGAGGAGGCGTATGCGACGCAGATACTTCACTTCGCTACCGTCTGCCACTACTGGCGTGAGGTCGCGACTGGTTATGGGCGGTTTTGGTCAACTATTCGGATGCACCAGACCACCCCTGCTGGAGCGGTAGAAAACCGGATCCGATGGTCGAGCAATAGCTCCCTCGAAGTCTCGCTCATCCACCTTGACCCTCATTCGCGGAATGGGGCCCCATGGAACGCAGCTGCCCTGCACGTCTTATTCTCCCAATCGCATCGCATGCGCAGGTTAAGTCTGGCCCTAGATACCTTCTACCCGGACGTCATCCAGGCCATTGGGCATTTCTGGCCCCGAGCGATGCCCCAGCTGGAGGAACTGGAGCTGGTGGTCTTTGATAACCTGGCGGAGGCTGTTCGGGACTTCGCCAACCTCGCACCGAACCTCGTCGTTCTCCAGCTGGTCTGCGAGAAAGTCCCCGCGCCCATCGACTTCCCGCCAACATGGAAGCTCACCAGCCTCAAAATGCACCTGGTCGAACAGGGGCAGTACCTGCACGAGGTTATCGCAAATATCGCGGCGTGCGCGCCTACCTTGGAGTCCCTAGATGTGTACGTGCTTGACGTTGGCGAGATAGACGCGCAGTTCGCCACCATCGTATTCCCGAATTTGCAGACCTTGACGCTGCGGTTCGACGCTTGCTATCTGTGCCGCTATGCCGTCGCCCCTCGAATCGTCAACCTCAAGCTCGAACGCGAGGACCCGGGCATGTCGGGGCAGGACGAAAGCGAGATAGTGGCCTTGTTCATCTTTCTTCAGCGCTCGGTGGATTCCACTGGCTTTTGTCCTGTCGAATCTCTCGAGCTCATCGGCATGACCCCCGCTCACCCCCAGCTGGTGATTGACTGCCTTGATCTCGCTCCCAAGCTCGAGCATCTCGCAATCCAGGACTCGGATTTGTGCTTAGACCTGATCGGAGAGGGCGACGAGGAGAAGCTCATCATCTCGCCAGAGCTGCTACGCGCGATGACGCGCTCCAGCGAATCAGACGACGCGCCGCAGAACAAGATGCTACCGAAGCTCTCGACTCTGGGTGTACTTCTTCAATACGAAGATGAAGAAGTGGAGAAGCTCCTGGACGACATGATCGCTTCTAGGGTGGCTGTGTCTGACTCGGACGACATACGGCCTTTAGCAAGCTACAGGTTCTTTCCGTACTACTACTACTGCAACAGTAAGTGGTAATAAGAGACTCCTCCTAGGAATTACATACGATTGTGACGGAACGATATTTGATGTCGAACTTACGCGTCGGTTACTTATATGAACTCCGAAGTGAAAGAGATCTTACATGCAAACCCTCCTAAAACTGGTTCTGTGCAAGCGCAGCAACACGATTAGTGATACTCACAACGCAAGACTTGGAAACCAGTCGAAACACTACTTGAATTTCAGGCAACCCAATATTTTGCAACGCGACATACACGTGATCGCACTCAGAATCTTCATCCCCGATTCGAACAGCATGTCTCGAAGCAATTGGCGTCCTACCGTCACCTACGCTCCTCGATATCGTATCAAATGGCACAAGGTGCACTCAAACGGCCGGTTATGACGACTCTGCCCGCCTCTTTGCCAATCTAAAGCCTGACTGGAGAGCCAGTGGTACGTCTGCGTCAATCGGTCTCGTCAAAGTCATAACGCACGGGCGCTCTAACCATCGATTCCCTGGTCCACGCAACACTTGCCATTGATCCTGAAAGGGAAGTACGCGTTGCATGGACAAGGGACATCGATGGCAATCCTCCTGCCACCCTTTTAGGGAACAATGGGCGCGAGCCATGTATATAAGTCGGGTTGATAGCAGCTTGACCTTCATCATCCTCTCCTACACTCTAACAGTTTTTCACTTACACTCGCGCGCCTTGGCCTTCTCGAGATCTCAGAAGTTCCTTCACCACACGTACACATCCTCCTGGTAACGCTCGAGGTATGCACAATTTTCCCGCCATCAGCCGACTCGATGACTAACCAGGCCCCTAGTTATGGAGTTTTCCCCGAAAGACATCGACGCTTTGCTGGATGAAGCCTCGGTCTACGCACGAGTCGCGCATCTCCGCTCCGGCGTCATACCCAGTCCTCAAGCTACCGCACGCCTGCACTCCGTCGCCGCTGAGCTCCAGTGGATCTTGTGCCGGCGTAAACACCTTGTCAACGATTCCGGACCGACGCGTCGCATTGAGCAAGCCTTGTGCATGTGCCGCGCTGCCGTCGCCCCCGTCCGCCGCCTCCCTTGCGAGCTGCTGATCATGATTTTCGAGCTGGCGCTTCCGGAGAATTGGGAAGCAGCGTACGTGACGGCGATGCCCAACTTCGCGAGCGTCTGCCACTACTGGCGCGAGGCTGCTATAGGCTATGGCCGTTTCTGGTCGAACATAACCGTACATCAGACCTGCCCTGAAGAAGCGGTGGCGAAGCGGATCGACTGGTCAAGAAATGAACGCCTCAATGTCTCCCTCCGCCATGGAGGTGGTTGCCCGCAAGGCGAGGACGTCGAATGGAACGCAAGCGCCCTGCATGCCCTATTCTCCCAATCGCATCGCATGCGCAGGTTCTCCGTACATGCCGCCATCTACTACGAAGACATCCTCCGCGCGATTGGACCCTACTGGCCGACGGAGTTTCCCCAGCTGAAGGAGCTGGACTTGGCGGTCGTTGACAACCTGGCGGACATCGTCGAGGACTTCATTGGCATCGCGCCCAATGTTGTCAAGCTAGAGCTTTTCTGTCACTACCACCCTCGCTCTTTCGAAGTCATTCCGGCGTGGGACCTTACTCACCTCGAATTGAGCCTGCTGGAAAATGGACAATGCCTAGAAGAAATCATCGGGGTCATCGCGGTCTACGCGCCTACCTTGCAGTCTCTGGATGTGTACGTACTCGACGTCGGCGAGATTGACGAGGAGTACGACACCATCATATTCCCGCACCTCCGCACCCTCAAGCTGCACTACGGCGCGTGCTATCTGTGCCGACATGTCGTCGCTCCCCAGATCACAAGCATCAGACTCGAACGCCCGAACCCGGGCATGTCGGGGGAGGACGAAAGCGAGCTGGCGGCATTGCTGACCCTTCTCCGGCGTTCCGTGAACCCAACCGGCGTCTGCCCTCTCGAGTCTCTCGAGCTGCTCGGCATGACTCCTGCTGAGCCTCAGCTCGTGCTAGACTGCTTCGGTCTCACCCCCAAACTTATTCATCTCACGATTCGGGACGGGGACGAGTGCTTGAAGCTTCTCAAGGACGGGGATCTGGAGAGGCTCATAATCTCGCCGGAATTGCTGCTGGCGATGACGCGCTCGACTGTGTCAGACGATGCACCGCAGAACAGATTATTGCCGAAGCTCTCGACTCTGGGATTGCACTTGGAGTACAAGGACGAGGAGACGCAGATGCTTCTGCACGATATGATTGCCTCGCGGCAGACTATCTCTGAATCGGACTACATGCTACCTCTAGCGAGCTACAGAGACTTTCCGGATTACGACACTGAGTGGTGATGATGTAGAGTACCGTAGATCATGATGTCCGATAGAAGTACGCGACGCGACATACACGTGACCGCGCAGAATCGTCAACATCGTAACGATGTCACAGGCTGATTTGCGTCCTACCAGGATAGCGCGTCAATAGTACACGGTGAACCTACAGAACTCTTACATTTGACCGCCTCCGCCCGCCTCTCCCTCTAGCTCAAGAATCGCCTCTTTGCCTAGCTCAAGGAATTATTAGTGCTAACGGCACTTCTGCGTCACTCGGACTTGTCGAGAAGGTGCGCAGGGCATTGGTTCGACAGTGATAGTCGGGCTGACTCTGCGAACTGAGTAGCTATGTCTACGGCGGACACGGTCGATCTCATACAAACGGCCCTCAATCACGCGAATGTCGATCTTATACGCTCTGGCACCATCCCCAATGCCCAGGAGACCGCGCACCTCACTTCCCTCATCGACGCCCTACAACAAGTTTGCGACCAACACAAGTCTGACCCCTCCACCAACACGTGCCCCGATGCGCCCGAACAACTAGAGCTCATCGAACACGCCATTCTCATGTGCCGCGCCGCCGTAGCCCCCGTCCGCCGCCTCCCCCGCGAGCTCCTCTCGATCATCTTCGAGATGGCGCTCCCCGACAACTGGCTCATATCCAGCGCCCCCGAGACCCTCAACTTTGCCAGCGTGTGCTACTGCTGGCGCGAGGTCGCCCTGGGCACACCCAAGTTCTGGTCGCACATCGTGATGACTTTGCGCAGTCACGAAGGGCCTGTAATGAATCGCCTGCACCGGTCGGCGGCGGAGCCGCTCGATGTGTTCATCGCGAGTGGCAGGCATCTTTATTTGGAAGAGGAGGACGAGGAGGAGGGGCCGACGATCGCGAATATCGAGGCCGTGCAGGCGATATGCGCACACGCGCGGCGGTGGTCGACTCTGTGGGTCCCCAGCATCGACGAGTCGATGGACGCGCTGGCGCCCTACTGGCCGACAGAGCTCCCCGCGTTGAGGGCGCTGAAGATGAGCTGCGAGATGGACCCGGCGAAGTACCTCCGGTACTTCGACAACGCGCCCAATGTCGTTGGACTCTCCTTGAGCACTACCGACTTGACGCCGGCGCCGATCATTCTCCCCGCTGCGTGGAAGCTAGTCAGCCTGGATATCAGCATCGTCGACGAAGAGCGGTATTTGGAGGAAATTATGGACCCCATCATCGCGAGCGCGCCCTCCCTCATCCGACTGGTCGCTAAAGTCAGTAGCGTCGACGAGATGGAGGGCTATGATGAGCCCATCGTGTTCCCCAACCTCCTCGAGCTCAAGCTTACGGATGGCGCCTGCTTCCTCTGCAACCACATCGTCGCCCCGAACGTCCTTGTCATCCGCCTCGAGGGTCCCACGACGTGGAACGAGGGCGGGATCGAGATGGAGGCCCTGCTTCGCTACCTCCAAAACACCACCGCCGCATCGTCAGGCCCCTTACCTCTCAAAGTCCTCGAGCTCGTCAGCCTAAACCCTGCTCCCCCACAAGTAGTCGTCAACTGCTTGGAGCTCACCCCCAACGTCTTTCGCCTTCTCATCAACGATAGGCGTCCCGACTGGCACGTACAGCCGGTGTTCGCCGACGAGCTTGAGCCGCTGGTCTCTCCGGGCTTGCTGGCTGCGATGACGCGCTCCCCTGACCTTGCCTCTTCCCGCGATCGGCTGCTGCCCAACCTTCTAGCAGTTGACCTTTGCCACGAAGACTATCTCGTTGATGTAGGGGAACCTATGCGAGCTATGCTACAGTCTAGACTGGAATACTACGATCGCGGGAACAAGATCTTTCCTATAGACACTTTCTTAACGAAACCTCAGATGGAAATACAGTTCCGACGGTGATTTGGGATGCTGACGTCGCTGAGAGTATACATACTGGGAACCAATTCCGATCGATATACATACGGTGATATCTTGCCGGCAACTTGAGAACAATGCGCTATTACTTACACGTGACCGCGAAGCGTCCAAGGAGATTGCCCTGGTTTCCGAGTCGCAGCCTTGTTCGTCGACCCGCACGACGTGAACCCCAACGAGTAATTTCTGACGATAGAAATCGCTATCGCCCGGCATTACCGAGAATTTGTATCTGTCAGGAATATTGTACAGTGCGTAGCCTTGACGATGCCCAACCGCTACTTCTCTAAAGCCTCGTACAGCAATGGCCATGCTGCCGCCCGACGTCGAAGAGCTCCTTCAGGAAGTGTCAAAGCATGCAAACGAGGAGATAACACGCTCCGGAGTTATTCCCAACCCTCAGGAAACGACACACATACTCTCGATCGCCGATGCCTTGGGCAAAGCTGCCAACGACTTGAAAGTCACTATGGTAGACGCACTGGACTCAACAGACGACCCTACAACCATCCTCCGCGTAATTTTCCGCATAGAGAGAGCTCTAGACGTCTGCAAGGCCGTGCTTGCCCCCGTGCGCCGCCTCCCTCGCGAACTCCTCATCACCATCTTCTCCCTGGCATTACCCGAATGGTGGTATAGCCAGAACATCGAGGACCAGCTCAACTTTTCGCAAGTGTGTTACTACTGGCGCGCAGTGGCGCTCGGATACTCCGAGTTCTGGACGCACCTCGCGATGACGACCTCGACGCGCACCGCGCCCGTTGCCTCTCGTCTTGAGCGCGCAGGGGAGGAGCCGCTGCATGTCTCCCTCTTCGGGCCTTCGAAGTCTTTGAGAGACGAGGGCAAGCCGAAGCGAGACCCAAATCCGGAAACTATCGAGCTGGTGTTCTCGCAGCACCGTCGATTCTTCAAGCTCGCACTGTACAACTTTGACAAGATGGAGGACCTCGTCGCTCCGCATTGGCCGCAGGAATTCCCCGCGCTGAAGATAGTGGAGCTCGACGTGGGTCGGGAGCACAGGAAGTCCTTGAAGTACTTCGAGAATGTGGCCCCCAACGTCATCAGCTTCGAACTCAGGATGGAGCGTACCTTCAGACCCGTCGTCCTCCCTCGCAACTGGAACCTCGTCAGCCTCGAGCTGCACCACATCGACGACGAGACGACGCTAGACGTGCTGCTGGACGCCATCGCGGCGTGCGCGCCCACGCTCTTCCGCCTCGTTGTCTCCGCCATGGAGCTCGGCGACGTGGACGACGACGAGCGCGCGATCGTCGAGTTTCCAGTCCTGCACGACGTCACGCTCGAGAACGCCGCCTACTACATGCTCCAATACACCACCGCACCCTTCATCAGCGCGCTCAAGCTCGAGGGGGGCATGCACACCATGGATGGCTCCGACTATATCGACATCCTCCTCGCCTTCCTCCAGCGCTCCGTGATCCCCCATCCGCGCCTCAAAGTGACGCGCCTGAGCACGCTCGAGCTGGAGGGCATGCCCGCCGCCCCGGTCGAGAAGCTCGTCGCCTGCCTTCAGCTGACCCCCGCCCTCGCCCGCCTGGCGATCGACGAGGCCGACTGGCGCGACGACGACGAGCGCTCGGTGACGCCCGAGCTGCTCGCCGCGCTCACCCGCTCACCCTGGCCCCACCTCGCGTCCCTTTCGTACCTCCTCCTCCCCGCGCTCACGCACCTGGAGATCAAGTGCCGCCGGGAGGCGGACGAGGAGCTCACGACGGCGATGCGCGCGATGGTCCTGTCGCGGATGACGGACAACCCCATGGACTTCCCCGCGCGGCTGCGGGGGCTGGAGACGGACATACCGGTTGCGTACTGAGCGCCGCGGGAGCGTACTGAGCGCCGCGGGAGCGTACTGGACGCGCTGGTAGCGTACTAGGCGGGCTGTCAGATAGGCAGTGCGCGGTACGTATACAAGCATCGTGGGGTAATCTATGCGTTGAATGGCAATGTCTGCACTGAATGCCATCATCTGCTCTGGTCGATTCAATGGGGGTGAGACAGTGCATTAAGGCGTGGACTCCAATTCCTCTCTAGCGCCCTCGGCATGCTCGTTGCATGCCCTACTCTTGCCCTTGGCCCTGGATTCTGGTGCCCACACGGGGCCGTGCATTGACATGTATTTAGCGCAACTGACTATGCCCCTTATACCTCACAGCCCACCCCGACTTCCCCCATTTTCACTCAACTCGTTCGGTGCGTGCTCCAGCGCGCTCTGCGCCAAGGAGACGAGCTAATGTTCGTTCTCAGTCCAGCCATGCCTCAGCCCGAGCTCAACATCGAAGCCTGCCTGCAAGAGCTCCCGCAGTACGCGACCATCGAGCTCCTCCGCGCAGGCGACGTCCCCACTCCCGAGAACGCTACGCGCATCTTACACATCCTTGACGTCCTGTGCAGAACACAGATACACCCCCCATCCGACTCAGCCAATTCTGTCGATTCTACTCAATCACCGCGCGTCCGGAACGCCATCTCCCTCTGCCGTGCCGCCCTCGCCCCCGTCAGGCGCCTCCCGCGCGAGCTGCTTATCGCCATCTTCAAGCTGGCCCTCCCCTACGCGTGGGACGAGGCGGACGTCAGCGCGACGCTGAATTTATCCGCCGTGTGCTTCTGCTGGCGCGAGGTCGCGCTCGCCATCCCGCAATTCTGGGCGAACATCTGCATGACGCTGGATAGTCGCGCGGGCCCTATCGCAAACCGCCTCGAGAGGTCGGCGGGCAGGCTGCGCAGCGTGCAGATCGCTTCTGGAGGGCAGGTCGCTTCGGACGTGCAGGCTCTTCCGGACGGGCATGGCACGCCGGATGCAGAGGCGCTTCGCCTGGTAATGTCGTCCGCGTCGCAGTGGCCGAGGCTCGTGTTGCCCGACTTCGATCAAACGATGGGCGCTCTCGACGCCCACTGGCCCGGCTACTTCCCCCTCCTGATGGTACTGGACCTCCACTGTGGCCACGAAGTGGCCAGGGCGGTCCGATACTTCGACAACGCGCCCATGCTGATGATGCTCAACCTTCATTTCCTCTCTATCAATGCACCTATCCAGTTCCCTGCCTCCTCGCGCCTCATGAGTCTCGAGCTCGACTTCGTCGGTGCGGATGGCACCCTACAGGGGATCTTGCCATCCATAGCGGCGTGCGCGTCCACCATCATGCGCCTTACCGTGCGCGTCGCGGAGCTCGGCGGCTACGATCAGAATTTCGACGGCCTGATGTGCCCCCATCTCTCCGACCTCACTCTCGTGCATGGCGCGTGCTACCTGTCCGCCTATATCGTCGCGCCCATGCTGGTCAAACTTGCCATGAAGGGGCAAGGTCTCCGCGCCGAGCCTGAACTTTACCTTCGATCCGCCATCATCCTCGTCACCCGTCCGCAGGGTGTGCAGTACCTTCGCATCTTCGAGATCGAGGGGATGAATCCCCAGTCACCGGAGTGGATCGTCGACTGCTTGTCGAGCACGCCGAGCCTCTCCAGCCTCAAAATCAAGGACGAGTCTCGCCCCAACGGGACGCAGCTCGTCGTCACGATGGAATTGCTCATAATGTTGACACGCACTCCCGATCCCAGCAGGCTTGGCTTCCTGCCAATGCTTACCGGGCTGGAGCTGAAGTGCGGTGGCAATGCAGAAGTCATGTACAGAGACCTTGTCAGGATTCTCATCATAACGAGGCGGCAGTATGTCGACGCGAGTCTCGCACCCCTGTGTTATGTCGACACGGACCTTCCCTTGGGGGCCGCCTGGGTGAACAGCCCTTTGCCATACTGATCCTGTTCTATATCGTACATTTTTGCGGAGAATTTCACTGATCGCAATCATAGCACTCCCTTTGTACTAGGTACATCGTTACCGCCCGTCTTCTCAATAGCCTGCTTTATGGCCAGAGCGAGTGCCTTGAAGGCAGACTCAGCGCTGCAAAAGCCGTCAGAGTTAATCATATCGCCGCCTCTGATAATCCACGCTTACCGATGGTGGTCATTCTCGCCTCTGAGGACGTCAATGTGCATCGTCGCGCCAGACGCGATGGCGAACGAGTAGAAGATATGTGGCAACATCTCTGTCGAGAGGTCGCCCACTTTTTCGCGCTTCATGCCGAGGTCGGTGAAGCAGTATGGCCTCGCGCAGATGTCGATAACAGCGCGCGATAACGCCTTAGTTCGGGGTGAGAACGGCTGTGTATGAAAGGTATAAATTGTATACCTCGTCCAGAGGGGCGAAGCCGGTGCCGTAGCGGCGGATTCCGCGTACTTCTCCGAGAGCTTGCTTGAACGCGGTTCCCAATGCGATCGCGCAGTCCTGTGCTGAGGAGGTCAAGGAATGCCACCAAATGCATCGAGGACATGACTTATCTGCAGTATGATGATCGTCGATCCAGAGGTCCCCCTTACATTTCAATGTGAGAGACATGCCGCCGTGCTTCGCCAGAGCAGTGAACATCTTGTTGGGGTCAGTAGATGATTTTATATTATGCAGATCTTCAAACCACGACTGACATGGTCCAGGAAGCCAATGCCTGTGGAAACGGATATCTCCTGCGCCTTGGCAGAGCCTGGGGCGCAGTCAAGGTCGATAGAGACCTCAATTTCTGTTTCGCTCGTTTTGCGGGAGATGGTAGCCTGGCGCGACATGATAGGTTCGAGTCAAGGAGAGAAACTGCATCCGGAGATAATTTCCTGAAGCGGCATTTGCCGAAAGTTCAACTTCTCACGTGTGATTGGCTGCTTTCGCTCTGCCTTGGCCAGCAACAGCATGCGGAGGCCTTAGAACTTCCGTCCATGTTTGCACATATTTGGCGGTACTGAGTCTGTCTAAGCCCTTGACGGGCAATGTCGGATCGCAAAGAATGGGATTTCCGAATTCCGCACCCAATGGGTGCGTTCGCTGACTTCGCTTGCCCTTCCCTGACGCCCCGTCGAACCAGCAAGTTCATGAAGCAGATGAGAGGGGATGAATAGTGTTGGTAGCTACGGACTGGGCTATGCAATGAGTCCCTATACCCTGGGTGCGAACACGTCGAAGATGCTGCTCTTCTCCTGGATCTCCCTTGTCTTCCCCCGAATGCCCCAGATGCCATAGTTCAGCTTGATCATCACCCTGGGGTCGAAGTCCGCCACCTCCCACCGCAAGCTGGCAAACTCGTTTGGCCCGGGCGTCAGGATCCAGTCGAAGTCATTCGCGATCTCGCTCGTCGCAAGCGCGCGCACGTCGCGCTCGAGGTCCGCGGGGGAGAAGCCCGTGACAAAGATCGGGCACTTCGTCTCGAGGAGCGTGGGGAGGACGCCGCCCCACTCCGTGGGCGAGTTGATCTGCAGGACTTTGTCCGCTGCGGAGGGCACGGTCGGGGAGGGGAAGCCGAGGCCGGGGGAGAAGAGGAAGAAGCAGTCGCTGTACGGGTCGAGCGTGTCCGCGAAGTGCTCGTTGTGCAGGTCGGGCGTGTAGCTCGAGCGGATGCCGGTCACGGTGAGGGCGTGCGTGTAGGGCGTCGTGTAGGACGGCGCGCCGTACTTCTGGATGGCGTTACGCGTATACGGCTGCGCCGGGATGGGCTTCGGCGTCTTGGGCATGTACACATTCGGCGAGTAGATGGGGCGCTCCTCCTCGAGTTCCTCCTCAGACTCTGTCACAGCGGTCGACTCGGAGGTCGCTTCGGTCTGGGGCGCTGCTTCGGGCTCTGGTGTTGGGCTCGATGCAGTCGATGAAGCAGAGGCAGTCGATGTGGACTTGGGTGACGGGTCGGAGGATGTCGCCTGGTTTGTTGTCTGCTTCTTCTTGCCGAACCCTTTCGGCAATGCCACCTGAGGCCCGATGAAGATGATGTGCAGGTTGGACGAGGGGAAGAGCATAGTGAGCTGCTCCCAGACGTGCACAGGCAGTGACGACTCCCCGCGTGCGCCGAGGATAAATACGCGCACTTGCGGCTTGCCGGCTGCGTGCTCAGGAGTCTCTGGCGTTCCCGTCGGTACATGCAGCGTCGACCGGATAGCCGCCATCGAGCGCGAGCCTTCCGGCGTCAAGCGCTGATTATTGAGCGTCAAGTTGCTGTACTGGTGTAGGACATTCCCAATAGTGATCGGGTACGAGAGGACCTTCGACGCATGGCGCCGCGAGCGCTCGCTGTCCATCGAGAAGAAGCCGCGCGTATACCAGAAGGTGTCCCAGTTCGCGAATGAGATCGCGTCCTCGTAGCCCTGGGGTCCTAACACGCGCTGTCAGCACCACTTTCGAGTCGCGAGCGGCGAGCACCACGCACCTGGCATCTCGAATTCACGGAAGCGCCGCTGGCTCCGCAGGTCGTGCTCGTCCTCGTTGGCGTCCCGCAAGCGCGAGCAGTACTTGACATGCTCCGTGTCCGCCTTCCAGTGCTCCTCCGAGCAGTGTGTCGGCCAGCCGCAATCCGGGCACTCGAACGCGACAGACTTGGGCTTCGCTGGCGCCTCCCCCTCCGCCGTCTCCGCGCTGTGCTCCCCATGATTATGCTCCTCCAGACATACCGGACACGGTGCAAGCTTCTGAATCACCTCCGCGCGGGCGCGCACCTCGGGGAACGGCGACTTGGAGAGCGGGTGGAAGAGGTCATCCGGGGCGAGGATGGGGACCGGCTCGGGCTTTTTTGCTGGTGGCTGCTTCTTGTTGAAAAGACCGAAGATATTCCTGCGGGCGACGAGGGGACGGACTCGCGGGGCGTACACCAGCGTACGCCGCACACTCACCCTGATGAGCGACGAAGGCATAGTGTGCCGTCGGCGGGAAGGACGAGATCAATCTTGGTTTTTGCGTTTCGGCCCGGAGTTCGATGAGCAGGGTTGGATGTTCGAACCCGGCGAGGGACAGCAATTGTCTGCGTTCCAAGTAAGAGATGAGATACACAGACATGGGGACCCTTCATACGTCTTAAGATGACCTTTCAAGGCTTAGAATATCGCGAGTGATACCTCGACAACGCGACTTGAACACAAGTCCCTCGGGCTTGGCGTGACAGTCACTGCCCTAAGCGCGGTGTCACGCTGCGCGCTTTGTTTCCTCCAGTGCTGGCACAGGCTTGCCGTACCCCGCCTTCCCCTCCTCTCCCCGCCCCTCATCAGTTTCCCTCTCCCACCCTCAGCTGGTCCTTACAACCAACCCTTAAATCATGGCTCCGAAAGGGTGGTTCAACCTCGAGACGGCTGGCAGTGCCATCCCGGAAACGCAGTTCTTCGAGGGCGACTCGGCGTTCAAGTTCCTCGGGCTCTCCCGCACGACGCGCTTGTATGGGTTCGCGGGATGGTGAGTGGGATAGAGTGAGGGTGTAGATGGGGATAGGACTGACGCGATGCCTCTACCAGCTTAATCGCGGGATTCGTGTTGAGTCTGATTGGGACCATCTTGCTGTTCTTGCCGGGGCAGTTGGGGTCGTTTGCTGGTGCGTGAGGCCTTCGTGACTGCTGCATGGCGTACTCAGAGCCACATAGCACTCTACGTTCTGGGAACGATCATCTCATTAGTTGGAACTGGTTTCTTGATCGGGGTGAGTGGCTACCGCATGGTACGATGCGAGGTACTGACAGCTCGCCGTCTACAGTTCTTGAAGCAGCTCAAGCTTGTATGCGGCGCTACCTGTTGCCTGTCTCATCTACCCACTAACTCAACTCGCTCTCCTAGATGTTCAAACCTGTACGCGTACTCGCCAGCATCGTCTTCCTCGCATCCATCGCCCTCGTCCTCATTGCCGCGTTCGTTTTAAACAGCGATGTGCGTATATGCCGCACAATTCCCTCTTCGCTTGCTCACATTTCCTTCTCCCCAGATCTTGGCCATCAGTGCGTTGCCTTCCCTCTTCCCCGTCTCCGTGGTGCTCATTGTGTCACTCAGTCTTTGTCATCGTCGAATACCTCGCATACACCTGGTACACCTTGTCGTACATACCGTACGCACGGAGTGCCATATTGAAGGTGATTGGCATGGGTGGCTGATAGGCTCCCCTATGCGCGTTTGCTTGGGCATCTCTGGACTGGGTTACGACGACGACGAGACTCATACATATAGTGCTTGTCTGGTAATAATAAGTACATTGTTGTGGCATTTATGCAATGACGACGCTTTACAGGGAGCTGTAGGAGGGAGGTCAACGAGAGAACATGGAGATTGTGGCAAGAGCTTACCCCTTGAACGTATTCTTCCCATTCCGGAGCGCATCCATGACAGCGGTCGTCCCCCGGGACGCAGCACCGGAAGCCTTCCTGCGAGGTGGGTCAGCTGACTGTCGACCAGCGAGGGAGTGCACACACTTCACCACCTCGTCCCCCAAGCGCATGAACACATTCCACTCCTTCTCGTCCCCAATCGTCGTCTGCCCCGTCGTGATCCTGTTCTCCTTCGCCAGCGCCACCAGCCGCTTCACGCCCGCGCCCTCCGGGTCGATGCTCCGCGCGAACGCGGCGTTCCCCGCGGTGTACTCGTGCCCGTTATACACGACCGTCTCGTTGGGAAGCGTGCCGAGGTAGGAGAGCGCTTTGTGCATCTCGTCCGCGGTGCCTTCGAAGAAGCGCCCGCAGCCGCCGATGAAGAGGGTGTCGCCGGTGAAGACGCCGCCGGGGTGCGCGCCGGTCTTGTCGGTGACGTGGTAGCAGATGGAGTCTTGGGTGTGGCAGGGGGTAGCTAGGCATCTAAGGGAGGTTTAGTGGGGATGAGAATGCACAAGGGGGTAAGACGTACTTGATGTGCGTGTTCTCACCGATGGTAAACTCTTCCTTGTCCTTCACGATCTTGGTTACTGCTTCCACCTGTTGGCTACCACCGTAGATGGGTACGCCAGGAAACGTTGAGGCCTGCACATCGTTACTCTTCGTACTTAGCGAGGCAGGAAACAACCTACAAAAGTCTACCCTCCATCAGCCTTGTTCCCTCCTCTAATATCCTCCCCGCTTACTCACCTTGTTCCCCCCAGCATGATCATAATGGTGGTGCGTCGTGATCCCCGCGACGATCTCTACGCCCATCCCCTCCGCCGCAGCGCTCACGCGCGTCACATCGTAGGGGTCCACCGCGGCGGCCTTCTTCGACGGCTCGTCGATGAGCAGATATGCGTAGTTATCGTCCCTCACGGGCACGGCGACGACCTTCATCTTGCGTGGTATAGAGGAGGCGAAGGTGCGGTGTAGGAAAGAAGGAGGCGCTATGAAGCTGACTCTCGGTCTGAGGGAACTCGCAGTCGTCCTCTGGATCGCGGTGCGAAGCATGGAATGACGCGCGCCGCCAATCGCAATCATGACATACCGCCGCACCGGCCCGCATCCCGATATATCTTGTGAGTCACGCCGACCCCACGTGCGCCGTTGCCGCCCAACATGCACGGCGGCCTGGTCGGCCTGGATGTTGCCACCGCACCACAATGAACGCGCCGGGGTTGCCAGGGCGCGGACGGTCTCCGGAACAACTTGTCATTCAACAAGGACGCGAACGTCAGCCACCGCGGACCTCAGTCCACAGATCGCGCTGGGTGTCCATCAGTCCAGGTCCACCGTCCGCGGAACTTTCTGTGTGTTGCCTGGATGATGAGCGCACGCATGACATTCCGCGCGCTTATACTCCTTCCGTTCCTCTTCTTCTTTCTGTCTTCCACCACCTCCACCACCTTCGTCACTCGTTTCGCGCCGTGCTGCCCCCCGCCAGGAGTGGGATTGGTCGTCGCCCTTCCGCTCGTTAACTGGCCGTGCATGCGCCCCTAAGTCCTGAGGAAGGCATCTCCCATCTCCCTCAAGAGGATAGACTTGCGTTCTCTTCTCTATCTTCTTTGCGGTATCTGCTAGCCAATGCGCTCCGTTCTTGCCCGCAGACGAGTGTTTGGTAGACACTCTGCTGGCGCTCATGGCTTGCTGGTACGTCTTGAAAGTAGTTCCCATCACCTCCTCCTCACTGTTCCGCGCAGAACGCACGGAGACCTATCTCCGTTCTTGGTCACGACGCGCACCATGCGCGCGACGCTGGCCTCGGCCAGCGATCCCTCGACGTGCCCGCGGGCGCAGCCAGTCCTTGTAACGGTGCGCGTCCACCTTGACCTCGCTATCGTGGTTGCTGATGCTAGAGCCACCTTCTGTATAGCAGACTGCCACACCGGTGTAACAACCACAGCCGCATCTACCACAAATACCGCACCCGCAGCAGGGACTCTGACCGCGGTGCAAACGCAGTCCGCTATCTTCACCTACGCACCAGCCGGAGGCGGTCAGGGCTCCTTCACCCGTGCTTCAGACTCGAGCACCTCTGCTGAGGCGACGGAGTCCACTCCTGAGACCGCAGAAGTCGACTCGGCGACTTACTTCACCACCTCGTCTGAGGAAGAACCTGGGTATACCGACGTCGAGGCGTCCACCACGTTCTCCATCGCCCCTACCTCATCCTCCACGGCCGCTTTCGACCCCGAGCCTACCACTCGGTCAACGAAGTCATCTTCCGGTCAGAGTGAAAGGTCTGCCTACACCCTGAGCAGCTCCCACACTTCCTCCGCCGCTCCCCTCTCTTCACCGTCCTCCCTCACCTCCTCTTCCGCTGCTGCCGCCCAAACATCCTCCGCCGCAACATCCCAGCCAACCACCTCCAACACCGCCGCCCTCGCCGGCGGCATCATCGGCGGCCTCGTCGGCCTCGGGCTCCTCATCCTCCTCGTCATGTTCGTCAAGCGGCGCCAACAACGACCCCGCTCCCTCAAGATCGGGAAACTCGCCCCCTCGCAGGCGTTCATGCGCGAGAACAGCGATGCGCGGAGTCGATACGTCGCGAACGGGGCGAGCTTCGCGCGGATCGACTCGCGGGACGAACAGGGCGATGGCTCGGTGCGCGCGCCGACGCCTGCGTGGATGCATCCGAGGGCGAAGACGCCGGAGTCGACGAAGACGTTTTTGAATCTTGATTAGGGACTTCGTGGTTATTTGTAAAGGGAGGCAATCTTCATTCATCTGCCTCCTTGTTTCTTTTGGTGTGCAGTAATTGTGTACCTTTACGACGACACCTCGATGGCCCTCGTCTTATCTAGCGTTGCTTACCCGCCTTTCTCATGGACATATCCTTGCACCTTCTTGTCTCCCTGTTGTCTTTTAGGACCCCGGGACTCGTCATTGGCTTGCGCTAGTAGTATGCTATCTCTCCCTGACATATGCTGTACAGAGGGATACTCACTTATTGGACTTTAGCATTACTATGCATCCCATCCGTAGTATTAAGCTATGGAATCATTCGCCGAACCCTGCGTGGCTGCCCCACTGGTAGTACAAACCTAAAGTGATCGCGACCCAAACCCAAGTTGAACTCCGAAAAATCACCTGACCGTGCGAAACAAGGCACGCGACCACATTAGCAGCCTTCGGCCCGACCGCTTCGCACCCGCCTAACACACGCGCCCACCACCACCTCACACCAACAATGTCCTCACGCCAATGGATCAAGGGCACCACTGTCCGCAAAGGCGGCGCCGCGACAAGCTCGCACCCGTCCCGCCACCTGACGCCGACCGTCCAGAGCACGTCGTCGACCGTGTTTGGTGGCGGCGTGAAGGACCCGTCGGGGCGGACGAGTGAATATTCGGTGAGTTTTGGAGAGTGGTTGGGTGGGGGTAATTGATTGCTGATATTAGTGGGAATATAGTCGGAAAATGACCAGTGTCCGGTATGCAAGACGGATAGGTATCTGAATCCGAAGTTGCGGCTGTTGGTCAGCTCGCAATGCTATGATAAAATGTATGCGCGTAGGCCCAATATCAGGATGCATAGCTGACGAAGTGACAGGTGCGAGTCGTGCATTGACCGTCTCTTTACATTGGGACCCGCCGCATGCCCTACATGCGGGTTGACAACCCGAAAACTGCAGTTCATACCGCAGACTTTCGAAGACCTAGGCGTAGAAAAGGAGGTCGCTGTTCGCCGAAGAATAGCCAGAGAGTAATAACACGACTTTCAATCGATGATTCAATGGCTGACAAATATGCAAACATAGGTTTAACAAGCGTCGAGAAGACTTCGTCGACCTACGCGCCTACAATGACTACCTCGAGGAAGTCGAAGACATTGGTAAGCTCGTGCCACAAAACATCCAATGTTCCATCTGACACATCCACCCAGCCTTCAACCTCATCCATGACATCGACCGCGAAGCGACCGAAGCGCGCATAAAGGCCTACCACGCCGAAAACCAAGCACTCATCGAGCTCAACGAGCAGCGCGAAAAAGCCTACGTCGACGCCCTCAAAGAGCAAGAAGAATTCGAGCGCCGCGACCGCGAGGCGCGCGCCTCCGAGCTGCGCCGCGAGGAGGAAGAAGAGCGCCAGGAGCGCGAGCGCGACAAGCGCGCGCTCATCGACAAGCTCGAGGCCTCGGACAAGGACGCCATCGAGCTCGTCGCGCGGCAGAAGCGCGAGGCGGCGAAGCGGCAGTCCGCGCGCACGGCGTCGAACAACACGATCACGATGCAGAGTATCAATGCGAGGTTGTTGCGGAATCGGGCGGCGCAGCATACGACGGTGAAGGAGATGAAGCATGTGCCGTTGTTGGATGATTGGTATGGGTATGAGGATATGTTTGCGCTGAAGAAGGGGGATTACGACGATATTGTGAGCGAGGCGGTGAGGAGGGATAGGGAGGGCATCATGCGTGGGGGCGGGTACAGGATCGAAGAGGCTTGGGAGAGGGCGATCCGCACGGCAGTCGCATCGTTGGACCTCCCTCCGCTTTCAGGCTTGGGCGAGGACGCGAAGTCCGGCGACGTAGCTATGGCTGGCGCGTAGATAGCGTCGGCCTTTTTCAATATACCACTTTTACTCAATCGTACATTTCTCTCGCGCGGTTTACAACAAACAACAGTGAATGACATTGAGGCTAAGTATGTACAGTAAAGTAGCAGGGCATTATATGCCTCCGTACGACCCTGGACCAGCGAACAGACGAGATAGATGAGAGAACACGAGCGACGTAAAACAAGAACTGCAACAAAGATACTAGAAATACATGGGGGAACCACCAATCCGACCTTCCGGGACGTCTATCAGGCCTCGAGCTGAGAGCTGCCAACTGCAGGCTGCAGACTGCAAGCTTCGAGCTCAAGCCTGGACAGGGATAGCCTTGGCGCTCAGCTGGCTGGGCGGGGGAACGAAGACGCGCGTCTTGATGCTGCCCGCGAGCGGGAGACGAGTGTTCTTCTCAAGGTACATGTCGACCTCGGCGGCGGCGCTGCGACCCTCGCTGTAGTAGTCGTTAGGATATGCTAGCACTGAAGAAATGAAGAAACGTACTTGATACCCCAGACAATGAGCGACTGGCCTCTCCTGCAGTCACCCGCAGCGAAGACACCCTCGATGTTTGTGCTGTACTTCTTGGGGGCGGTCTGGATGTTCGAGCGCGCATCCTGCTTGATGCCGAGCGCCTTAATGACCTCGTTCTCGGGTCCGAGGAAACCGAGCGCGAGGAAGACAAGCTGAGCCGGGAAGAACTTCTCCGAGCCCGGTACCTCCTCCATCTTCCAGCGCCCACCGCTGTCCTTGGTCCACTCGACACGAACTGCGAGAGAGGTTAGCTGGCGGGGTCGAAAGTAGTCAATGAGAGGTACACACCAGTGTTAAGACCAACGAGCTTGCCCTCATCGTCGACGACGAAGTCCTTCGTCGAGATGCAGTACTCCCTAGGGTCGCGACCGAAGTGCGACGCAACCTCCGTGTGACCGTAGTCAGTACGGAAGATCCTGGGCCACTGCGGCCAAGGGTTGTCGCGGGCACGCTCCGCAGGCGGGCGCGGCAGGAGCTCGAAGTTGGTGACGCTCTTAGCGCCGTGGCGCATAGCGGTACCGATACAATCGTTGCCCGTGTCACCACCGCCGATGACGATGACATCCTTGCCCTTGGCGTTGATGTAGCTGCTGTTCTGGTGACCGTCGTCGAGGAGCGCCTTGGTGTTGAGCTGCAGGAACTCCATGGCGAAGTGAATGCCATCGGCATCGCGGTGGGGGATCTTGAGGTCGCGGGGCCATGTCGCACCAGTGCAGGCGACGACGGCGTCGTACTCCTGCCTGAGCTCCTCAGCATCGACGTTAACTCCGACGTGAGCGTTCGGGACGAAGGTCTAAAGGAATGTGAGCGTCATGACATGGTATGAGTAGATGATACGTACGATGCCCTCAGCCGCCATCAGGTCAATGCGACGCTGGACGACGCTCTTATCAAGCTTCATGCTGAGGTAGGGACGTCAGCATCCGGATACAGTGCCAGAGAATGAAGAGTACGCACTTCGGGATGCCGTACATAAGCAGACCACCCATGCGATCGTTACGGTCATAGACGGTGACCAGGTGGCCAGCCTTGTTCAGCTGGTCGGCGCAAGCGAGACCCGCGGGACCAGCACCGATGATAGCCACGCGCTTGCCGGTTCGGACCGCTGGCGGCTTGGGCGCCATCCATCCCATCTCGAAGCCCTGAACCAGAGTCAGCAGAAGCCCGGGAGCAATGCGCAGAATAACCTCACCTTGTCAATGATGGCACACTCAATGGACTTGATGCCCACTGGCTGCTCATTGATACCGAGAACGCAGGCACCCTCGCAGGGGGCAGGGCAGACACGACCCGTGAACTCGGGGAAGTTGTTGGTCATGAGAAGGCGGTTAAGGGCGTCCTGCCACTGGCCCTTGAAGACGAGATCGTTCCACTTGGGGATGATGTTGGAGATCGGGCAGCCCGTGTCCGACTGGCAGAAGGGCACACCGCAGTCCATGCACCGAGCGGACTGGTACTTGAGCTCTGTCTCCGTCAGGCGCGTGGAGATCTCCTTCCAGTCCTTGACGCGCTTGCGAGGCGGGCGGTAGGCCTCCCCAAGGCGCTTGTACTTCATAAAGCCGCGGGTCTTGTCAAGCTTGTGCATGCGCTGCTTGGTGGTCGCATCGTCGACAAGCGAGTCCTCGAGATCCCCAACCGAAGGTTCGTGAGGCTTGGGCTTAGGGCTCGGGGTGAGATGGAGCTTCGGCTGCAAGATCTCTTCCAAGCCCTCGGAAGCGAGGTCGACCTGGCTGGCGGTACGCGAGGGAACGAGGTCGATGACGCTCTGCCGTGCCTTCTCTTCCTTCTCGCGGGCCACCTGCTCTTCCAAGACGCGCTTGTAGTCGAGGGGCATGACTCGGACGAAGAGCGGGAGAAGATGGTGGAAGTCCTTGAGGACGCGGTCCGCAACCTCGGAGCCAGTGTAGTGGCGGTGGTCCTCAATGAGCCCGCGAAGCGCAGCAATTTCCTTGGGGTCCGAGACCTTGCCGAGCTCGACCATCTCCATGTTCACCTTGGAGGCGAAGGTGTGGGCCATGTCGAGGACGTAGGCGATACCTCCGCTCATACCGGCAGCGAAGTTACGTCCGGTCGTACCGAGAACCACGACGCGGCCACCCGTCATGTACTCGCAGCCGTGGTCACCTGTGCCCTCGACAACGGCGTTGACACCCGAGTTGCGGACGGCGAAGCGCTCCGCAGCGACACCGCGAATGAAGGCCTCGCCGGAGGTAGCACCGTACAAGCAGACATTGCCGATAATGATGTTCTCCTCGGCCTTGAAGGTCGACGTCTTGGGTGGGTAGACGATGAGGCGACCACCAGACAGACCCTTGCCGACGTAGTCGTTGGCATCACCCTCGAGCTCGATGGTGATACCAGGCGCAAGGAACGCACCCAAAGACTGGCCGGCAGAGCCCTTCATCGAGATGTGGATGGTGTCCTTCGGCAGGCCCTCCTCGCCGTACTGCTTCGAGACCTTGTAGGACAGGGAGGTACCAAGCGCACGGTCGGTGTTGGTGACGTCGCACTCGATGTGGACCGGGAGACCCTTCGTAAGCGCCGGCTCCGACTCGTCGATGAACTTGTTGTCGAGGCGGATGTAGAGCTTATGGTCCTGGGAGCGGACGCGGTGCGTCGCGGCGCCAGGGCGCATCTGCCATGCGGGCTTGAGGACAGCGGACAAGTCGAGGTGCGCGGTCTTCGGGGTGCGGTACGCCTCATTGACCTTGAGCATCTCCGTGCGACCAACCATCTCGTTGATCGTGCGGAAGCCGAGCTTCGCCATAATTGCACGAAGGTCTTCAGCGAGATAGTAGAAGAAGTTGATGACCTGCTCGGGCTGGCCAGCGAACTTCGCGCGGAGCTGAGGGTCCTGCGTGGCGATGCCGACAGGGCAGGTGTTGACTGAGGGGAGAGCGGTCAGAATGCTATCCGATGAGAAAGAACAAGAAACTTACGATGGCACTTCCTCATCATGATGCAGCCCATAGCAATGAGCGGCGCAGTAGCAAAGCCCCACTCCTCCGCACCGAGCATACAAGCGATAGCGATATCACGTCCAGTACGGATCTGACCATCCGTCTGCACAGTGACACGACCACGAAGGTCGTTCAGCACGAGCGTCTGATGCGTCTCAGCAAGACCAAGCTCCCACGGCAGACCCGCGCTCTTGATACCCGTCCAGCGCGCCGCACCCGTACCACCATCGTGGCCCGATATGAGAATGTGGTCCGCCTTCGCCTTCGCGACACCGCTCGCAACAATACCGACGCCGACCTCGGACACGAGCTTAACCGACACCCTCGCGCGCGGGTTCGCGCACTTTAGGTCGTAGATCAGCTGCTTCAGGTCCTCGATGGAGTAGATATCGTGGTGCGGGGGAGGAGAGATGAGTCCGACGCCAGCCGTCGAGTGCCGCGTCCGCGCGATGGACTGCGAGACCTTGTGGCCGGGCAGCTCACCACCCTCGCCGGGCTTCGCGCCCTGCGCCATCTTGATCTGCAGCTCGTCGGCGTCGGCGAGGTAGTTCGAGGTGACACCGAAGCGGCCGGAGGCAACCTGCTTGATGGCGGAGCGCATGGTGTCGCCGGTGGGCAGGACGTTCGAGCGCTCGGCGTCCTCGCCACCCTCGCCCGTGTTCGACTTGCCGCCCAGACGGTTCATGGCGACAGCGAGCGTCGAGTGCGCCTCCATGGAGATGGAGCCGTACGACATCGCACCCGTGACGAAGCGGCGGACGATCTCGTTCCACGGCTCAACCTGCTCAATCGGGATCGGCGTCGCATTCTCGAATTTGAACTCGAGGAGGCCACGAAGGTGCACGCGCTTCGTCTGCTCGTTCGCGTTGCGGATGTACGCGTCAAACGCGCTCTGGTTCTTCTCGCGGACGGCGTCCTGTAGGTTGGCGATGCCGGCAGGGTCGTTGATGTGCGGCTCGCCGCCGTCGCGCCAGTGGTACTCGCCGGACTCGGGCATGCCTGGAGGAATCTCGGTGTAGCGGCTCGGCCAGCCGCGCTCGTGAAGCTCGAAGGCGTCGAGCGCGAGGAGGTCGAAGGTCGCACCCTGGACGCGGCTGGCGGTACCGGTAAAGCAGCGCTGGACGACCTGGCTGTGGAGGCCCATGATCTCGAAGATCTGCGCACCCTTGTAGGACGCGAGCGTCGAGATACCCATCTTCGACATGACCTTGAGAATACCGTTGTCGAGCGAGTGGCGATAGTTCTCCATGAGCTGGGGAACGGTCTTGTTGTCCTTGACCCTAAAGTAGAGTCAGCATCACAGTTGTGCGAAAGAGAAGAATGACAACTCACAATCCCTCGCGCCCAACCTTGTGAATGGTCTCCATCATGAGCCACGGGCAGATCGCATCCGCGCCGTACCCAAGAAGAACACAGCAGTGGTGCACGTCGCGCGCCTCGCCAGTCTCAATCATGAGCGCCACCTTCGCGCGCATCTTGTGCGCAACGAGATGGTGGTGGACGCCGCCGCACGCAATGATCGCCGACAGCGGAACGCGCTCCGGCCCCGTCGCCTTGTCACTGAGCACAATCACCTTCATCCCGTCCTCAATCGCCTCCATCGCTTCGCTGCACACGCGCTCAAGCGCGAGCTGGTAGCCCGGCAGCCCATCGCCCTTCGGGAACGTGATGTCGATGGTGCGCGACGGCCACGTGCCGTACGCCAGCTTGAGGTTCTTCATCGCGTTCATCTCCTCGATGTCGAGGATGGGCGACGGGAGGAGGATGCGGTGGCACTGCTCGGGCTTCATCTCGAGCAGGTTGCCCTCGGGCCCGACGTACGTCTCGAGCGACATGACGATGCTCTCGCGGATGGGGTCGATCGGCGGGTTAGTGACCTGCGCGAAGAGCTGGCGGAAGTAGTCGTAGAGGCTCTTGGGCTGCGTCGCCATCGCAGCGAGCGGGGCGTCGTTGCCCATGGAGCCGAGCGCCTCCTTGCCGTCGGTGACCATAGGAAGCATGAGGAGGTTGAGCTGCTCAACGGTGAAGCCGAACGCGAGGAGCTTGGGGTCGGTGCTCAAGGGAGAGTCATCGAGGACGGGCTCGAGCGCGACACGGCTGCGACGGACGCGCTTCACGATTTGTGGCACATGCAGGATGTGCGTCTCAACCCAGGACGCGAAGTTCTTCGACCTCGCGGTCGTGAGCTTGAGCTCCCTGTCGTCGACGATGCGACCCTCGACCGTGTCCACGAGCAACATGCGACCGGGCTTGAGGCGGCCCTTCTGCACGACCTTCTCCGGGGAGATGTAGACGGCACCGACTTCGGAAGCGCAGACCATGATGTCGTCGTTCGTGACGATGTACCGACACGGACGAAGACCATTACGGTCAAGGTTCGCACCGCAGTACCGACCGTCACTGAATGTGAAGAGAGCGGGACCATCCCATGGCTCCTGAAGGCACGCCGCCCAGTTGTAGAAGGCACGCTTCTCCGGCTCCATGATCTCGTTCCCTTGCCAGGCTTCGGGAATGAGCATCATGACAGCCTCCGGAAGCGTCAAGATGCCGTTGACGGTGAGCAGCTCGAGCACGTTGTCGAATGCCGCCGAGTCGGAACCACCGGTCTCAATGATAGGGTAGAGAAGGTCGAGCTCGTCACCGAAGCTCTGAGATGCGATAACTCCCTCGCGGGCTCGCATCCAGTTCTTGTTCCCGCGAACAGTGTTAATCTCACCTGGGAGCGGGTCAGAAGATGCTCCCAGTTCGGTATCAGGTCACGCACCATTGTGAGCCGCCCATCTCATTGGCTGCGCACGGTCCCAGCTGGGGAAGGTGTTCGTGGAGAATCGGGAGTGTACAAGCGCAAAGTGCGCGCTGTATAGTACATGATTGAGATCGTGGAAGTAATTGTACACTTGAGGCGGAGAGAGCTGGCCCTTGTACACAATGTTCTTGGATGACAGCGAGCAGATGTAGAAACCCTTCGCGAGAGTACTAGAAAGGCATGTGATGAGCCTTGGTCTTGGAGATAAGGAAGAGAGATAACTAACATAGTATGGGTAGCGTGCTTGCGAAGCACGTAGAGTTGACGCTCGAAGTGACGCTCGTCGAACGTGCCTCCTTGGCTGACAGAGCCATCGCCGTAGTGCGCTTGCAAGACAACGAAGGGCTGAAGGATAGTCGGCTCCTTGCTGCTCGCAGCGGGGCCGAGGATCGTCCCATCAGTAGGGACCTCACGCCAGCCGAGGACACGCAGACCAAGGTCGATGGCGATACGGGAGAACGTCGCCTGCTGGCTCTGCAGCTGGACGGGGTCGTTCGCCTTGAAGAAGATGTTGCCCACGGCGTATTCGCCGGGGTTGGGGAGCTTGCAGCCGAGATCGCGCTCCGCCTCCCGGACAAAGAACTCGTGAGGGATGCCAGTCATGACGCCCGCGCCATCACCATCGCGGCTGTCTGCGCCCGTGGCTCCGCGATGGGTCATCGCACAGAGGAGCTGGCGCGCATCGGATACGATTTTGTGGGTAGGCTGACCGCGGATGTGACAGATGAAGCCGACACCGCACGAGTCCTTCTCATTGTCGTTGAGGTAGAGGCCCTGGTTCGCGGGGAGGGATCCGTCGAAGGAGTTCGGGTCGCGCTCTACAGCGTTGAAGCTGGCGACGTTTTCGGGAGAAGCATGGTCGGAGACGATGGGGAGGGATTCTGGGTTGTAGGAGGTGCTGGCCGGGACGGACGCTTCGACTATGGCCATAGAAGGACTGGCAGCGGATGTGGAGGCGGACGGCTGTTGCTGCTGGCTTTGGACGACGAGCTCGCGGGCGGGGGAGATGGCGGGCGGAAGCAAGCAGCGTGAGGAGTCGCTGCAAATTGCCGTATTCAAGCGACTCCGCCCAACGCGATGACTAGCCCCTGTCCAACCCGTGATCTCTGATTTGATCGGACGAGCCAGATAACTGTGATTTCCATTGCGGCTTTTTGGAGGACAATACCCATCGGCTTCCACCGAGTCCGCCCAGGGACGCCATTCAGCAGCTCTCTCTGGCTGGAAAAATCATCCTTAACCAGGTAAGTCCTCGTCGTCGAGCAGACACCTACAGGCACAGCGAACACCAGTCCGGGGATTTCTCCACAACTCGCATAAAATACAGGATCTGTTTGGCTCGGCCTATCGGATCCGATCGCCAGCCGACGGACATCCATTTTCTTCCCGCCTCCATGCCGGCCTTGTCAAGCGCCCGTCCTCATTGGCCCTCCCCGGTCTTCCCCTGGCCTACTTCCCGTCCTCGGCCGAGAGGATGTACGTTTAGGCCCTGATATCGCCATCCTCATCTCCTCCATTCGCGCCGCGTCGACGTCCCGCACGTCGCACTGAATGTCCGCAACCTCGACCGCGGTCACTGGTACGGTTGGACTCGACGAGCATGCTGGTGGACTGTATAATCCGACCGCTTTACTGCCCAACCAATGGGAGCCACCTTGCGTCAAACTGCGGAT
Source organism: Pleurotus ostreatus/Saccharomyces cerevisiae fusant (assembly GCA_024196135.1). NCBI lineage: Eukaryota > Fungi > Pleurotus ostreatus/Saccharomyces cerevisiae fusant. Next base: position 52,873 of record JAMQCK010000042.1, on the reverse strand, counting down.
GGTACTGACAAGTCATGACGCACCACCTATCTACCCTTGTAGCGCCTACCGACATCTATCTGCCGTCTAGGCATTCTCTTGGACACGTCTCCAACTCGCAGAGCCTACGATGTAATGAAACACTTGCACAGCGTCAATAGACACGGCTTTTCACGACTCTCTGCGTCATCCACCCTCTAAATCCCTTTCGTCTGAATCGCCTGCAGCTGCTTTACTTCCCTTTCGCGTAATCCCGGTCCCAACGGGCTCGCCCATCGCAAGAAGAATTCTCACCTGGACATCTTGAGACTTGCGTCGACGTCGATGTGGGATACGTAGTCGTATGAAGGACGTTATCGATGCAGGTTGCGCCCCATAGAGGGACGGCACTCAGCGGCATAGCACAAGATCCATCTCCTCGACGCTAGAAACGACCTGTCAATAGCTCATCCAATAGATCTCGCTTCTCCTTGTCCATCGACTGCGCTACTAGCACGACCCGCGTAGAAAGTTGTAGTCGAGTAGAACACATGTCCCCTCGGACGATTTACGGCCTACCGCATGGGTATGCGCACGACGAAGGAAGGTGTGGCCGATATTCGGGGCACTGGAAGAACGAAGGTGAGCCATCTCGCGGATCTGCGACACCCGCATGCGTGCGCAGGACATAGATGCAGCGTGCAAACTTCCAAACGCACCCCAGATGTCGCTCGGGTGTCCTAGCCAACGTTGAGGGCGTCCACGTACCAGTCGGCTCGCATCAGGGAGCGCCGACGCCCTCGACGCTGCGTGCGAACGATGACGATTCGCCAAACTGCGTCGCACGAGGCGCGCTAACTCCTGCTAGGTCTCAATGGTCAGCGTGGGGGTGCTCGACGCCGCCGCCAGTCCAGGTAGGTGTGAATCTGCGCGGGCCCGGGAAGCTTCTCTATGCCGAGGGTGAACCCTGATAGCTCGTTTGTATAGCGCAAACGGGCGGTGGATGTAGTACAAGGGTGGGAGGAAGAGATAGTTCGACGCAGATGAGTTTCTTAGCTCGCTCCATCGTGTAAAGCGCAACAAACAGCCGCTAAAGGGTCCTGTCAGCTATACTTACCTATAAAGGTAAGATCAGACTCGCCTTTGTGGTGGCCATTGTACTGGCGTACGGTCTTTCCTGACGCCATTTCCCACAGACGCGCAGTATGATCAGAGGACGCTGTTTCGAAGGAGAGGTCAACGTCATAGGGTGGATATGTAGCGTGTCAAAGGTGCGCACCCGTCACCAGGTATGCAGAGTCCGCGCTGAACGCACAATCCCACACCCAGCGTTGATGTCCTACGAGCACCTTCTCCTGTCGGAATTCGTAACTTGGTGAGATGGACCAGACCTTCACCGTCGTGTCGGCTGAGCACGTCGCGAGATACCTGACCACACCCGAATTCAGCGAAGAGGAAGACAGAAGGCGAAGACCCGCGCACTTCGCATCTGGACTCAACAGACACTTCGTGAGGTATTTGTTGTGCGCGACGAACTTCGTCACCGGCTGAAAGCGCGCCAGTCGTTGATCGTCGTTGACCTTCCAAACATAGCAGCGTCCCTTCAAGCGCGTCGGTCAGTAACACGGCAATATCCGAGAGAAAGAAGCGTGCCTTATTATTGCCGGCCACCAAGAGCGATCCGTCCGAGGCCAGGGTCACTGAACGGATCGGGATGTCGCCTGCCGGGGTCTGGGGCCGCCGATCTCGGTCAGACATGAGTGGGGTGCGCCCACCAATCCTTGCCTACCAATTCATGCGAGCACACTTGCTCGGCAAGATCCCACTGCTTGACGCTCCCTGCTTGATCGCAGAAGATGAGCTCGCCCTGGTTCGGATGCACGCAGACGTCGTTCACTGGGGATAGATGAGCTCATGCCTCCCAGACGCAGAACAAAAGCCACGGGTTTACCAGGAGCGCCGTTTACGTAGACCCGATGGACTTGGGAGGTTCTATGTGTGGGAAAGAGAAGCGGTGAGACCGGTGTCATGGCGTGTAGCGCGCTATGCAGACTGACCGTAAGTCCCATATTTTGATAGTCCCGTCCTCGCTGCCGGTGACGAGCCATCTTCCCTCACTGTGGAAGCATAGCGACGTCACATTCATAGAATGACCTTCGAACGTAGCGCGCTGTTGGAAGCAGTGTTAAGGGTGCTCATTTAGCGGTGATATGAGGGTCTATGACTCACCGGTTCGTTCGACGCGCTGTTGATCTCGTAGATGTTCACTTTCTTATGAATGGCCGCCGCCAAAAGGCGCTTGCTAGTAGAATAAATGTGAGAGCGCACAGCTCTATCGTAGCACTTACTCTGGTGAGATGGCTAGGCGATTCACTTGCTGAAGCCGCGATGAGAAAGCAGCGTCCACAGCATGACGATAGGCCTTACGCCGGTCTCTCCAGTGCGGGAGATCGTCCGCGAGCATATTCCGCTCCAGGCCTCCCAGAATCGGATATCATGGTCGTAGGAGCCAGTTACGAGGACAACAGACATGATGGAGGTCCAGGTTGGGCTCTGTTTTGGAAGCCGACGCCACAATATCGCCCTCGGTTCGGATATCAACTAGTCACGTGCGCTTTTAATTATGAGTACCGCCGGCTGGTCGCGCACACGCGTTTTACGCCCGCACACCCCTCGCACCCGACCTGGCTGCAGCAGGGACTCGACGCTTCTCTGATGCAAGACCCTGGAGCGGAAACACACCGACTGACGCACCCTTTGCCGCTCGCTTCGCTCGCCTTGAGTCCCATCAATCGTGAGGCTGCTGCGCCCATCAAAAACGCGCTGGTCTTCAACGACGCGTCTTGGTTGACTTTCAGCTTGTTCCGCGTGGCCTCGGCCCCAGTCCCTCACCTTACGTCCTCGTTTGCGCTCGATCTTTAGTGTTCTCCCACCCTCATTATTCAACTGCCCTCTTCTCTCCTGAACTCCCACGATCGAGCCAGAGATCTTGATACCATGTCTCGCTTTCCTGCCATGGGCATCGCGCACGCACAGTACTTAACTCTGTCTAATAAATGTGTCATTCACCCACCGTCGATCGGGCTATTCTTGCGAAATGCGCTCGGCAGTGAGGGCTGACCATTAACGACTTCTCGATACCCTTCTACAGGTGCGTCTCCTGCGCTATCGCCGACCCACAGCCGTAGGGATCGAACTACCCTGTTTTCGTGGAGGCGTAGTCCGACATGCTGCACTCATGTATATAAGGATGGGGGAACCGACGCTGTAAGTCATCATTCCCCAACTCATCTCTTACTGTACTCACAGTAGACGCGTATTTGGCTATGAATCCTTTCCGCGTATGCTCCCTCGCCTCTAATGCATGCGCTATGGTTGACTGACGCTCTTGCCGTAGGTTAACGACAGAGTCTGGTACTGGGACGGCGCTTCACGCACCGTGTTCGGTACGGTCGTCGCCATAGAGCGCCTTGCCGATGTACGTGCCTTCCCTCTTGACGAAAACGAAGTCCTCAACCTATCCACAGGGCACCCAGCTCTTGGTTATTCAACGCGACACGGGCGGAAGAGTCACCTTGCCGTAAGTCCATCGTCAGCCTACCGTGTCGCTCGTTATTCACGTGATTTATCCAGGGCTGACACCGTCACGAAAGTAAACTGGTCTTGAGTCGTTCACCGACCGAGCCCCTCACTCCCACTCATTGACAACACCCTATACCATCAATCTACACTGATACCGAACGCTTGATGTATCGTTACCTTCCCGACCACTGTATTATTTCACTTCTTGGATCCCTTGGGACTTTGTACATAGGACATCACTCTTGGATTTTGTAGCGATACTGGAACACACACGTCGCATTTGGACTGCATGTGCTACATCTCTTGCGCGTCAGTGACACGTACATAGGAGTCTCGACCCATCTTGGTTGCATCTGTACCCTCTACTCAACGAATACGAGTGCCTTCAGAGCGAGGAGCGCGTGTATACGAAGTGAAGAAGGACACCGAATATTCCGGTCCCGCCAAACTCGCGGACAGTTTGTGCCTCTCGGGTTCGCCTTGACTGTAGAAGGAAGGGCTTCGCGTGTTCATCTCGGGAGAATAACGACCGAGGGCAGCCCCTCGTCTTGTTGACAAAAGAAGGCCACTGGCGGGGCTGGCCGCGGCCGCTATATGCGCAGAGACCACCCATGTCTGACGAAGCTGCGCCACAGACCATCATCAGACGAATGACGGTCGAGCGTGAGAAGGAACTGAAAAGAAGAGGGTGGACGGATGTCGTCCTAGCGTCCCCAATTTGATGGGCACAAGAGCGAACAGGCTCCTTTGCGATATCCGGAGAGGAGGAAGACAGATTACATGAAAACAAGGGACTTCGCTCGGTCGTCCAGGGTCGCCGGCCAGAGGTTAATCCGAAATGGGAGGCCTGTACTCAGGCTGTTCGACGAGAGGAAGATGAAGGCGTTTAGATCGAGATGAGCTTGCTGCAGTGCGGCTGCTCGGAAGTCCGGAAAGAAAGACAGGGAAACGGGAGAAGCCCAGTAGATGCCGAGGACGCAAAACAACGAGGCGGTCGAGGCGGTGGAAGTTTGAAATCAGTCACGAGCAGACGCTTCATGGCTTTGCTTGCCTCTGTTTGCTCTTGAGGGCGTCAAGGGGCGCCGGCGGTCCCGGAGCGGACATTTCCAAAAACGCGCTCCGGCGTCTGTGCCGACGATCTGCGCGTCTGCACAACTTGGCGCGAACTCATATGGCATGTCCACGGCCGCGCTCCCTCTGACCGGCAGAGCGGGCAGCAACGACGACGACGATGACCCCGAGACCAAGGACACCTATGCGAGCTTGCAGGCGGCTCTGGCGCGCACAGCGACGAGGACGTTCGCGCTCTACTTCTCGCGTCCCGTGCGCCTCTTCCGGCCATCGAAAGGTGAGTAGCCCCACCTCATACTCTCACTCCCCCTACTGACGCAAAGCCAGTGAGCGGATGGCTATCCTTACGCTCTGTTGCCCGACAATCGGGCGCCACAGTCTCCCCCGAGTTCATACGCAGTCTCGTGAAGGATCATGGTGTATGTGTCCCCTGTTCATCCCTCATTAATTCTCAGTCACTGAACATCCCCCAAGTTCATGGTGATTCCCAAGCACTTCGTCCCCCCAATCATGGTCAATGCTCTTCTGGGGTCAGTTCTATGGACCGTTTACGCAGAGACATCCTCCTCCCTCGATCCATACATTGGCCACCATCCCACACTCACGGCAGCTATATCGGGCGCCGTCGCTGGCGGTGCGCAGGCACTGGTTGCTGCACCGGCGGAGAATGTACGTATGGTACTCGAAGGTGGCAAGCTGGACGGTCACAGTTGGTCCTACGCATGGAAAGAAGTGTTCCGAAGCACACGGGCTGCCCCAGTCACATCTAAGGCCCGAGAGATCGAGGAAGCACGAGAAGTACGCACCTGGATGAGGGAAGTTGGAGAGATGGCTGGGCGCGGCTGGGACGGTTGGGGCTGGGGCTGCGCGAAGGACATATGCGGTAGGCGCCTCCCCGACTGCCTCATCTTGCCCCAGACCCTTGACGTTCGTTCCCAGGATACGGCGTCTTTTTCGCCATCTTCGAGATTACACGGCGTGTATCTACATGGACTGCGGCTTGGGCGCCACGCGCCTACCGCGGGTACGCTAATGACGACGCGAAAACCAAGACCGAGCACAATTTGTCCCGCACTGTCCATGCTGTGAGTCCACTACAGCGAAAGACATTTGCATATACTGAAGTCTTCACTCAGGTGACGTTGGTCACTGGAGGGGTGAGTGGTCAATTTCCCTCATATTTATTGTAGATTAATGCTGAACGGTTCATTTTCCCGCGCTGGCTGGCAGGTGATTGCTGGGCTTGCATACGAGATTGTATCGCGGCCTTTTGACGTCGCTCGACGCCTAGTGCTCCGCGATCGTTTCGACAAGGGCTCCGACCACTCTCCCTCGCGCGTCATCTTGCGGAAAGTCCGCAAGGAGGGCATTATCCATTTCTTCAAGCGTCCGCCATCTGTCGAACATACTCCCGCTCCTCGAGGCGTACAACGCCTACAGAGGGGTCTACGGGCGATCGGCCGCCTAGGGCCCTGGGGCGTCGGATTCCTCGTTTGGGAGATATACGGACCGGGCCTTGGCGCAACTTAGACCACCGTCTCCAATACATAGTTAAGTTATGCTTTGTATACATTGCTATAGACCCTCTAATTTTTGTCACTGCCATGGTCCCCTCGCTGCCGACGCACCCGCGACGCTTGCTGCTCGCTGATGCTCGCCTACTGGCCCGATTTTGCCGACGAGCACCCGGATTTGTTCGGTATCTGATTACGTGGAAGATGCCCGGTCCCATCCTTCTCGTCATCGTGGAACAGGTCCTTGGCTCTTGCGAAGCACTCGAGGCTCTCTCCCAGGTACGAGGCAGTCAGATGGGTACGTACGCGTGTACGCGAAGTCGTGTATCGGAAGCGCATTGTCGAACATGCGTTGGCGCTAGATTCGCAAAAGGCGCCCATCTGCTTTCATCGCGCGCGCAAATTGCCTGCGAAGGCAGCGATTGGGCTCAAGGAATTTCAACGCGGGAGGTAGGGCTGGCATCGCAGCCATACTGTCGAGCGAGCGCGGACGAAGAAACCCTTGTTCCTAGTCCTCGCCTGCATGCAGCTGCGGACCAGGGCATCGGGTTGTGCATGCGCCTGAGCAGGTCAGACAAGGAGAGCGGGTGGCGAGGATTCGGCTCTCGTCTCATGAGAAGTCGCGCACCCTTCCTGCGAGTCGATCGCACAGCTATACAATCCTTTCTCGAATTCGGAAATCATTCATTTTCTACCCTTCCCGACCTGAAGGCCGTGTCCATTGCGGCCCAGGGATGCATCGCTGTCGCTCAGCGATCGGGTCGTCTGACTTTCAAGCTGCAAGGTAATTTACTGGGATACGATCGTCAATGCCCCAAGCCCAAGCTCATGTACTAGCACCACTCTAGGGTGCAGCCTGAAGCATGAAGGTACGCGTCCAAGATCCGTATGGAAGTTACTCTCTGGACTCATTTGTGGCAAGCAGAGTTCCAAGGCTCGCTGAGTTTGTAGCGCTCTCACTACGAACAATGAAGACCCTCGATCTCGTAGTCGAGTCGTAGGCGTACATCGCCTGCACTGACGACGGAGTCAGATTTTTGCAGCTGTCGGCGCTTGCCTAAATTCGTGTCGCCGACCGAACTTCAACTTGTGGGCGCAAGACGGCGTGCGTAGGCGTGCACGCCACAAATTGCTCATTTCGGTGACGTAAGCGCCGAGCGCTTTCTACTAGATTCCATTGTACTTTTGCTTGCCTTGATTGCCTTGCTCTTGTTCTCCCCCTCGACGAAGACTTGTGAAGAAGAGTTGGAAAATGTCCCGGTGCACGCGTAAAGGCTGTGGCAAGGAGCTCACGCAGGACGACAGTGGCCCATGCGTTTACCATCCGGGCGCACCGGTAGGCGACCAGCACGCGCCGATCGCGTCGATGCACGGTACTCAGCGCGCTCCAGGTCTTCCATGAAGGTCTCAAGTCGTGGTCGTGCTGCTCCGATGTGTACAAGCCCGTGCTCGACTTTGACGAATTCATGAAAATATCGGTGCGTCCCTTCGCCCGATCATTACAGACGCGTATACTGAAGTCCGCGCCAGGGATGTACGCAGGTCGATCAGCACACGACGGAGGCGCAAGCACCTCCCGCGAAGGCACCAGACGCTCCCGAAGAGGCCCCGCAGTCTACCCCACCCCCAGCAGCGGCGCCGGCCCCAGCCCCCACATCACTTCCCCCACCATCTACACAGACAGCGGCACCTGCGAAGAAGCCCGCGCCTGCACCAATTGTAGAGGAAGAAGACGATCTCAGTGCCCCCGTTCCTTCCGGAACAGTATGCAGACACAAGGGTTGCAACACCGTCTTCGTGAGCGATGAAGTGAACCGGCAAGGCGACGGCGAGGGCACCATATGCACCTACCACCCTGGCGTCGTATGTCTCGCGCATTCTCGAGCATATGTGTTCATCGTCTGACACGTCTCACAGCCCATCTTCCATGAAGGCAGCAAGGTGTGTCTTGTGAATTCGGACCTGCCCCGTGCACGCGTCTGACGGCAGGCGCGTTCCAGGGCTACCTATGCTGCAAACGCCGCGTCCTTGAGTTCGACGAATTCCTCAAGATAGAGGGATGCAAGAAGGGCCGACATGTCTTTGTTCCCAAGAAGGACCCGTCTGCAGTGAGTGCTTATCTGGAGTATGAAACAGGACCCGGGTCGTTGAGGGTGCCATTCAGCCCGTAGAAGAACAGACGGATTGCCGAGTCGACCATTATCAGACGGCCGACAAGGTCTACGTCTCCGTCTTCGGCAAGAAAGCAGACAAGGAGAAAAGCAGCGTCAAGTTCGAGCCCGAGAAGGTGTGCCTTTCCTAAAATGTTGCGTTTTTTTTTTTACTCAATAAGGAATAGGTGCACATCGACTTGATCCTGCCAAACTCCAAGCGGTTCACTCGCACTCTGGACCTTTTTGGTCCCATAGCCGACGACAAGTCGACCATCCAGTTCTTTGGGACGAAGGTCAGGATCTGTTGGCATGCACTCAGCCCGGCTCGACACTCATCCTTCGCCAGGTCGAACTATGCTTGCAAAAGGCGGACGGCCGAAGTTGGACACTCCTCGAAAAGACGGATCGCGACCTCGGCAACATCCAGTACACCTTCGGTGTTGGCGGTCGCACTGGCACGGTCGGCGCAAAGACCATAGTCACATAGAGAAGGACATGTCGATAGATTTGCGGGTGCTTTGGGCAGTGTCACTCTCGTCGGACGGTGGTGATTCCGTCGAGTGGGGATGCTGGTGTTGTTGTATCCTCCCATCTATTAATTAGCATACTTCCATGTCGTCCGTGTACACAAATATAAGTAGTGAGTAGTGATGGTGGGTCTAGAGGATACCCGGCTTCTCGACGCGCTCGAACATCTGGATCATGTCGCCCTCGCGGAGGTCGTCGTAGCCGCTGATGTTGAGACCGCACTCGATGCCCTTGCGGACCTCCATGACGTCGCTCTTGTGATGGCGCATGGTGTCGAGAGAGCCTGTGAGGATGGTCAGTCGCTTCGTGCTACACTGATGGAAGAAGAACAGATATAAAACGCACCCTCCTCGTAAACAGTCGTCCCATTGCGAATGACGCGCAACAACTTGTCCTTCTGCAGGACACCATTCGAGACACGGCAACCAGCAATCTTCTTGGTGACCTTGCCCTTCATTGAAATATCGAAGAGCTGGACGACGTTCGCCTCGCCGATGACGCGAGTCTCGATGATCTTGGGCAGCAAGTCGATAACCCTACCGCGCACATCCTCCATCAAACGGTAGATGATGGGCGAGGAGATGATAGGGACGCCCTCGCGGTCAGCCAACATCTGGATGGGGCGCGGTGTCTTGACGTTGAACGCAACGACAGCGGCTGGGAAAGGAGTCAGCAATGTGTGTCCTGCGAAGAGGCTCTATACGTACCACCCGAGATCTTGGCGCGCGTCACATCAGACTCCGACACCTCGCCCACCTCCGACGCAATGATCTTCGTCGCCGCCTTGTCGTTCCCAATACCGACCAGCGCACCCGCCACCGCCTCAGCGCTCCCGCTCACATCCGCCTTGATGATCAACCGCAGCGACTTCTGACCGTCCTCCTCCCTCGCGCGCTCGCGTTCAAGCGCACGAACAGCATCGTCATCCAGGTCCGCCTCCGCCGCCCGTCGCTCGCGCTCCGCACGCCTTGCCGCGTTGATGACCTCAACGTCGGCGAGCGCAGACTCAATGTCCGCCTGCCGCTCGCGATTCGCGATGGCGCGCTTGATCTCGGACTCGGAAGTGGCTTGGAGGACTTCCTCGCCAGCAGAGGGCAATGACTTCCAGCCTGTGACGACAACGGCGCTACCAGGTCCGGCGGACTTGACCGGTTTGCCGGCGTCATCCTGCATGACGCGCACCTTGGCCTGGTGCGTACCGCAGATAACGAGAGCACCAGGCTTCAGGCAGCCGCGGAGGACGAGGACGGTCGCCGTAGCTCTTAAAGTTCGGTCAGTACTGTTGCCGAATAATTTGCGTGCGCACAACACTAACCCAAGGCCTTTCTGCATGCGCGACTCCAGGACGTAGCCCTGAACGGGACCGTCATCCTCGGCACGGATGTCCTTGATCTCAGCGATGGCGGAGAGCGTGTCGACGAGATCAGGCAAACCTTTGCCAGTGAGACCCGAGACTTCCACGGACGGGATGTCGCCGCCCATGGACTCGAGCTGAATGCCGACCTCCATCAACTGCTTTTGTACCCTGTCCTGCATAGGAGTGAGCACACTGTGCCAATGCTGAGAAGTATAAGCAAAACTCACGACGTCAGCCTCGGGCTTGTCGCATTTGTTGATCGCGACGACAAGGTTAACATTGCTATCCCGCTTGACAAGGTCCAGGACCTCCCGCGTCTGCGGCATAATCCCATCGTCTGCAGCAACAACCAGCACCACAATATCCGTCACCTGCGCACCACGAGCGCGCATCGCGCTGAAGGCAGCATGGCCAGGAGTGTCGAGGAAGGTGATCGTCTTCGGGCCCGACTCTGAGTTGCGCATCGCATGGGGGACGGGAACGGAGAAGGCACCGATGTGCTGCGTGATGCCACCCGCCTCGCCTTTGGCGACAGACGAGGAACGGAGGGTGTCGAGTAAGGTGGTCTTGCCGTGGTCGACGTGTCCCATAATCGTAACCACGGGTGGGCGAGTCGGCAGAGTATGCGGCTCGGGATGAGGGGGACTGAGAGTTCATGAGTACATTGAACGCTTAAGCGGATCGGAAATACTAACGGAGGGTAGATGTCAAAGGCGGCTTCATCGTTAACGATCGGGTTCCGGCCGTACTCTTGGGCAATGAGAGCAGCATACTCGGATGTGAGCACTATGCGCAGGATTAATCACTGTCTCGTTGCATGTCTGCGATGCATACCATGGTCGTACTTCGCTTCCTCGGCCATGCCCGCTTCTCTCATTACGCGAACGAGGTCGTCTGTAATATGTATTAGCCTCACAGTTGAAAGACAGTGAGTTGTCAACGCACCTAAACGAGCGTGTAGTAAGGTCGCCAGGCGACCGACAGAGATGGAGCTGGGGATGTACACGTCCGGAGACACGCGCTTCTCAACTACGGCTTTGCGCATGGCACGCTTGAGCTCGAGTTTTTGCTGTTGCTGCTGCGAACGTGCCCGGCCCGCTGGGCGCTCATTCTCCTCGCGCTCCAACTGTGCAATGAGAGACCCGCGGCCCTTGTGGCCTTTCCTGTGCCTGCTGTGCGTAGCGGAAAAGGCGTCTTCATCGACGTCGATGATGGGGGTGGGTTCGGCACTGGCGGACGCGCTCCTTTGCTCACCCTCAAGCTCAGCAACATCGACGTCGAATGTGACGTCCACGCTCTCCGACGGTAATGCCGCTGGAGATTGAGTGCGCTGAGATGCCTGCGCTGTCCTGGGAACAGCGCTCTCCGTCGTCAATTGCGCCTGTGCCGTATGCGGCGGTTCGTCCCGAGTCTGGTCTCTGCGGATTCTGGACCACCCCTCATCCCGGGGCATCTGCACTGGCTGATCTCTGGAGATGCGATCGCTCTGAGGCTGTCTCGTAGACCATCCAGGAGCTGCCGCCCGGTCCTGGGGTTGAGAGCGAGACGCCTCCCCATTGGAAGTCGAAGCACGAGGTTGACTGGGGGGTGCACGCTTGATCGTACTCCACCCTCCTGAGGTCTGACGGGGCCTTCCGTTTGAGTTAGGCTGCGATGTCCTGTGCGTATCTGGCTGGGGCTTCTCCCATTTCCCTAGCTGAGCTTGCCCGGGACCTGCCGTTGGCCATCGCTGCGCCTGCCCCGCACCCTGCGGGGGAGCTGGTCGGCCCCATCCTGCACCCTGAGATGGTCGGGACCACCCCTGGGGGACTGCTGTCGACTGCGAAGGCCGTGCCCATTTGCCAAGTTGCGACGACGGGTCTTCCTGCAAATCGGTCTGCAATTGTCCTCGTAGAGTCAATTGATGCGCACCTTGAGCTTCGCCGCGGACGACGACGACCTCGTCGTGACAAGACTTGGCCTGCGCTTTGCGAACGCGGGGATCTTGCGTTGCCTGTGCATTTTGGGGGTATTACACAAAGGTAGAATAGGCGCTCAGCATCCGTCGAGGCGGGGGACGGAAGAGGGTGATCAAGCCGGCCCGACGCCGCCGCATTTTGTGGCGCTAGCGGTGGAGGTCTGACGCCACACGACATCTCGAATTCAAGGAACGCGAGCTTTGGGCGCCTAAAGCAACTCAACAAGGACCGCTATGTTAGATCTCTGTTCTATATTTCACAAGGGTATGTCCCCCCTACGATGAAAAGCTTCTTCGTACTGAAATACAGCAGGGGGGATCGTGCTTTGGTCTCGATCCTTTACCCCGGAGGCGTCAGCCCTCGCCACGTCCGCCGCTTCCCCTGTGAATTCCCTTGTACGCGACGCCCTCATAGAAGGAAGGACAGGGGAGGACAAGTACGAGAAAGATGGATACGCGGTCAAATGGACGCTTGTTAACGATCTTGAGCTCATCTTCGTCGTGCGTGCTCCGCATACCGCCCGAGTCATCCCCCTGACGTTCCCCAGGTTGCTTATCAGCGCATACTACAGCTGACATACGTGGAGGACCTCCTCACGGCACTCAAAGCTGTCTTCGTCAAGTTTTACGGTCCCTTCCTCACCACCTTTGTCGCATCCCTTCATGCCGTGAACCCCACAGAAGTACCGGCTTCATGGGACTTTGCCAGCGTCTTTGCAGGATGGGACCAAGTCTTCGACAAAGTCCTGCGCGAATTTGAGGACAAAGTGCGTACTGTCATATTCCCTTTCCCCATCCCTCTCACTCGTTGTGCAGGACCGCAAGTCTAGACTGCGTGCCCCAGCCAGAGCTGTCCCCCTCGAAGCCACCATCAGCGCTACGTCAGAGGACTCCAGCACCGAGCCTGCACACGAAATTGAGGTCGCGGAGGACGGCCAAGCTATCGCACGGAATGTGCAAGCGCTCAAGAACCGCTTACGCGGCAAAGGCGCGCGTCGGGGGAGTCACCGAGGAGGCGCTGGCGGACGCGAAAGCGCACCCAGTTCTGAGTGCGCATAATTGATCTCCTCTTTGATATTGTGCTGAAGCATCATCAGCACGGAGGCAACCCCCAAGAAATCGAAAGCAAAAAAGACCCAGCGCAAATGGGGTGACCAGCCCGTCACTGAAGACGATATGGCGCAGCTCGACTACAGCGGCGCGGGGCAAGCGACAGACGCCAGCTCCCTCGACATCAGCGCGCTCGTCGACTCAGCGTCGCTCGGCACGCGCACGCGCGACGGCATGTACGAGGTCAAGGACTGGGAATTCGCGCGTGACGCAGACGCGGCGATCGCGAGTGCGCTTGGGAATAAAGATAGCGACAAGGGCAGCTCGCTGGGCGCGCTCGGATCGCTGTTCGCGCGCTTCACTGGCGGAAAGGTGCTGACTGCGGCGGATCTGCAGCCCGTACTAGAGGCGATGAAGCAGCACTTGATGAAGAAGAATGTTGCGAGGGAAATCGCAGACAAAGTGTGCGAAGGTGTTGGCGAGAGCCTTGTGGGCAAAAAGGTTGGCGGATTCCAGAGTAAGTTCAGAATCTGCGGGGCTACTATCACGGTTTACCAAATTTGCAGCTACGAATGCTGCCGTCCGCTCTGCGCTCTCGTCGTCCCTGACCCAGATCCTGACGCCAAAGACCTCCACCGACATGCTGCTTTCCATCCGCACAAAGCTGAGCGCCCCAGCACCAGCCCGCGCACCCTACACCATCGCCTTCGTCGGCGTCAACGGCGTGGGCAAGAGCACCAACCTCTCAAAAGTCTGCTTCTGGCTCATCCAGAATGGCCTGCGCGTCCTCATCGCTGCATGCGACACCTTCCGAAGTGGTGCGGTAGAACAATTGCGCGTCCATGTACGCAACCTCGGCATGCTAGGCGTCAACGGTGCGGCAGACAGTAAGGGTCGCGTTGAATTGTTCGAGCGCGGATATGGCAAGGACGCCGCTGCGATCGGGAAGGAGGCAATTCAGTATGGTATGCTACGACTACCATCTCCAATCACCCGCTAGGCTCACACAAACCTCCAGCCAAAGACAACGACTTCGACGTCGTCCTCATCGACACCGCCGGCCGCATGCAGGACAACGAGCCCCTCATGCGCGCCCTCGCCAAGCTCGTCGCCGTCAACAACCCCGACAAGATCATCTTCGTCGGTGAGGCGCTCGTCGGCAACGAAGCCGTCGACCAGCTCACCAAGTTTGACCGCGCCCTGCGCGATTTCTCCTCCATGTCTGGCGTGGGGCGCGGGATCGACGGCATGTTGGTGACGAAGTGGGATACGGTGGACGATAAGGTGCGTTTTCGATTCGCGGCACCCTCGACGTCGGGATGCTGCGCCGTCGACGAGACTAAAATGCCTTTCTGGACAGGTCGGCGCCGCATTATCGATGACCTATATCACGGGCCAGCCAATCCTGTTCGTTGGTTGTGGGCAGGTATGTTCCTTCCATCGACCCGTCTACTGCAATCGTTAACGATTCGTGGCAGACGTATACCGACCTACGACAATTGCGTGTGCAAAACGTCGTGCAGGCCATCCTTGGCGATTGAATGGATGTCTTACCTCCAGGACAGTCTCACTGTGTATCTTCGCGCAAACATATCTATCATATAGTTTGTACCAATAAGGCATATGTACGCATGCTCTATTTTGTTGGGAAATGCATGTGGTGATTATAAGTGAGCGATATCCTAGTTTCGACGCGTAAGTAGCAAATCCCTCAGCTCGTCTTGTGCTGAATTCCATGGTACTCAGAATGAAGCTGCCATTGGTTCACACTCTCATCACCTGTTGCAAGATCAGGGTGCGCTATAGCACTCACTGCTTTCCACGCAACTCACTTCAAGTTACGCATTCTGACAGTGATCAGTGGTTTTAGGAAGCCACCCTCACTGATGAAAATGTCTCCTCCAATCAACCATGACCTTCAACGCACCTCTCTACCTCCTGCATGTATTGGCCACCGTGGATGTACTCGAAGCTCATCAACTTTTGGAAACAAATCATTGTCACACCCCTCGACGCTATCAGATGAGCGCGTAAGCGCAGCTGCAGACAGGATGCTCCCGCCCTCCAAGGACGAAGACCTCCTCTACAGCGAGCTCCAGTTCCCCTGCCGCGCCCCCTGCCTCCTCATCAAGTCTGGTCTCCCCTCCGAGGGCGGCGTCATCGAGGACAGCCTCCGCAATCCTGCGCGCGACGCAGACAATATATCTTTCGTTGAGTCGGAGAGGGGATGAGAGAACCATGATATGCATACGTCGCATGAGATTATGAGTGGTGACCGCGGAAGAGGACTAGCGTCGACTTGGACTGTTGAAGTGATGGATGTGGAAGAGACAGGCCAAGCCTGACGATCACGCGAGCCGTTACGCGGCGTGACATGTTGATGTTCGACTTGAAAGTCAACTTCAGTCCAACGAGACAGTTATCCACTGGATTAGACGAGCATACTGTCACAGGATAGATGCACGATTGAAGGATGACGATCGAAAGATGGGCTACTTTAGTTCTTATGTCCAAGTGCGCCATGGTCTCGAGCGTCATGGAGTCTGGGCGCCAACAGACGAAACAGATCAAGATAGAATTTTTCCTGCTTTCTACCTCCACCTTCCTCTCTCCCACTCTCATGTGCCATACGCGTCGTCGTTCCGCTCGTTGGGGATGGAGAACGCGGGGAGGGCAGCATTTCCGGACCCGGGCCATGTGATTGCCGCGGGCCGGGCGATGATGCAAATCATGGGGGACGCATACCGGCAACAGAGCGGGGCGGACTCAAAACCCGGTCACCACCTTGCCTTTACCCGCCATCTCATTCGCCGGGGTCGACAACGCCATGGGTTTCCCGCAAGACATCGCCGCACCGTTCCCCGAGATTGGGAAGATGCCCCTCGACGCGCAGGCCGTGCCCATCCCGGGTACGAAGCGCGAGGGACAGACAGGTGCGCTGACAGGCGCGACAGGTCTGTACTGGCTGACTGACACGACACGACACGCGTCTAGCGCATTATAGGAACGGTCTCTGGGGCTACGTGGACGAGAACTCGCCGGGGGCCGTCCGGACACTTGACAAGCTCTGGGAGCGCGCCCTCCACCATCGCGCGGACCGCAACTTTCTGGGCCATCGACCCCTCCTATCCAAGAACCCCCTCAAGTTTGACAACAAATATGTATGGCAGACCTACGCAGAGGTTGATGTTAGGAGGAAGAACATAGGTAGCGCGCTGGTCTCGCTCTTCCAGGATGGAACCATTGGTGGCGGCGAGCTCGACACGGTTGGTATCTGGGCTCCCAACCGTCCAGGTACGTTATCTACCACGGAAGTAGCACTGCAGACTAATATACATTGCGCAGAGTGGTTCATCGTGGACCTTGCCGCGCAGGGGTACAAGAAGGTCCTGGTCAGCTTGTACGACACGCTGGGTCCCGACTCAGTCTGTGAGTGCATTCCCCCTCCACTCCCACAGAATACTCATCTACATCAACCTAGCCTACATCATCAATCACTCCCATCTTACCGTCGTCTTCGCCCAGGCGGCCCACATTCCCTCCCTCCTCAAGCTTGCACCCCAGGCAACCATGCTTCGCCTCATAGTCAGCCTCGACACGCTCGAGGACGACGCGCGCAGCATTTTGACCCAGTGGGGCAACACCTGCAATATCAAGGTCATAGACCTTGCAGAGCTTGAAGCCCTCGGCGCGTCCAAGCCCCACCCACCCATTCCTGCGCAGCCGGATGACATTGTGTCCATTTGCTATACGTCTGGCACCACAGGTAACCCTAAGGGTGCATTACTGTCTCACCAGAGTCTCGCGTTGGCCGTACACTCTAATACGTTCGGTATGGAGCTGCCTGACGACGCAGCCACCCTCTCGTATCTGCCTTTGGCGCACATCTATGAGGTATGTCTCTGTTGAAGAGAGGAGCACGACTAGAGCTAACATCTATTTAGCGACTGACTGAGCTGTTGAGCATGGCGCTAGGCATGCGCATCGGCTATTTCAGCGGTGATAATCTCCGCTTGCTCGAGGACGCCCAAATCCTCAAGCCCGAATGCTTCCCCTCCGTCCCCCGCGTCCTCAACCGCATCTACCAAGCCGCCTCCCTCGCCGGCAAAGCCCCCGGCCTCAAGGGCGCGCTCTTCCGCAAAGCCGTCGCCGCGAAGCTCGAGAAATTCCGCGCGACGGGCGACAACACGCACCCCCTCTGGGACCGCCTCGTCTTCAAGAAGGTGCGCGCCGTGCTCGGCGGGAACGTCAAGCTCGTCATTTCGGGCTCCGCGCCGATCAGCAAGGAAGTCATCGAGTTCCTCAAGGTCGTCCTCGCGTGCGAGGTGGACGAGGGGTACGGGATGACGGAGACGTGCGCGACGACGACGAAGTCGTGGCCGTGGGACCCGACGGCGGCGGGGACGACGGGGCCGCCTGGGCCGTGTGTCCAGGTGAAGCTGGTGGATGTGCCGGCGATGAACTATACGGCGGAGGATAAGCCCAACCCCCGTGGTGAGCTTTGCGTTCGTGGTCCGATCATATTCAAGGGCTACTACAAGGGTGAGTGGGCTAGAGGTTCTTCAGAAGACAGAAGCTTACGCACGTAACAGACGAGAAGAACACCCGGGAAGCCATCAACGACGAAGGATGGTTGCACACCGGTGATGTCGCTGAGATTGATTCTGCAGGTCGTGTCAAGATCATCGACCGTGTCAAGGTAACTTTTTTTCATCCCAACTTCGCATGCTTCCTCACTCAACCACGTCTTAGAACATCATGAAGCTTGCGCAAGGCGAATACGTCGCGCTCGAGAAGGTTGAGAACACCTACGGTTCTTGCCCTACCGTGCAGCAGATCTACGTCCACGGCGACTCCCTGCAGTCCTACCTCCTCGGCATCGTCGTTCCCGACCCCGTCCAGCTCGCCAACATCGTGCGCAGCGTGACTGGCGAGGCGCTTTCGCCGGAGAACGTCCAGGCGCTGGAGAAATTCTGCCGTGATGAGCGTGTGGTGCGCAGGATACACGACATCCTGGTGCAGCAGGCGCGTAAGAACGGGCTGAAGGGGTGAGTAGCGTTGCGAACGCCTGCATCAAGGAGACTTGACTGACCTGGTCAACCAGCTTTGAGACCATCAAGCGGATACACGTCACCCTGGACCCCTTCTCCGTCGAGGAGGGCACGTTGACCCCGACGCTCAAGATCCGCCGGAGGGATGCGCAGAACAAGTTCAAGAAGGAGATCGAGGAGTTGTACGCGTTGGGTGAGCCGACGTCGGGCAACGGGGCGAAGCTGTAAAGGCTGCCTCGTCTGAGGTGATGGACTTGATGAGTATCTTAACTGATGTACTTCATATGCGCTTATCCTAACATTTGCGTCGAACGAATGTGCGGCCATGAGCTGGGTGAGGGTGGGATGGATGCACTATTTGTAATCACATCTCTCTCCTTTGTCTCTTGTCTTATGCTTCACTCTCGCCTTCTTGCCTAGCTCCCATTGTTGATTCGCACGGCGCCTATATACACGAGGTGATAGTGAGGATAGACGCGCTAGATGCGACGCCTCTAAACTTGTGGGATCCCGCACTTGGTCCGCTAATTGTGATTCTAAGCGATGAAGCAGGATCTAACCGAGCTCGCTGGCGGTGTTCGACGCTTCGAAGGAGGCTTGTTTAGCGGACGAGCTGTGTAGGATCTGGCATTGGATTCGACGTTGGCTGCAGGGCGTCGGTGGAGGCCATCCTCCGGGGCTGTTGCGCGTCTAGATTCGGACAGAAGGGGACTTCCGTTTTCATGCATCACATCACCAGCTCATGCTGGTTCCTTTGAAGCACGAGGCTATCAACCACGGGCGTGCTTCTGCTTGCATTGTTACCAGGGCGGACCGGCGCCTTTGGCGTCGCAGCAACGGCCGCTCGCCTCCGTTGTCCGTTTTGATGTCAGGCCCAGGACGTATATAACAGGCAATGCCTTGGTTCCCGCCCAGTTCATAGCCCCCCTTGTCATGTCAACGCGCCGCTGAGCACAGCCAGAGTCTCCCACTGCAGATAAAGGCCTCCCAGCTAGCGTACTGCTCCTCGCCCCTCCGAGCCCTCGCATTCGGCTTCGTGTGGCGCCCTCACGACGCGACGGGGTCTCTAGCCCGGCGATAAGTTGACACCGGCTGCATTCGTCCTGTCCTACGTGCACCTCTCTCCTTACCACCACCATGGGCCTCTGGTCGCACCTCCTCCGCGTCCTCTCCACCGTCCACGGTCGGCTGGTCCCGGCGGCGACAAAGGGTGAGCACCGCGAACTGCCCAGGCACGCCCGCGCAGGTGATTAACGAACGCCCCGCGCCACAGAGGAGCCCATTCATGTCATCGACACGTCCCCCCTCAAGCAGGTCCGCATCGTCGAGCACTATAACGAATACTACTCTCCTCGCGTAGGCGAGAAGACGCCGAGCCCGGCGAGCGCGATGGCGCCGCTGCCGCCGTCGCAGCAGCCCGTCGCGTCGTCGTCCACCAGTCCCGCAGCACATATGCCCATGCCCACGCACGAACATGTCACGACCGCTCAACCACTCCCCCCGCCCACGCATATCCCCTCTGGCAACGCTCCTCGCCCTCGCAAACGCAAGCGCAGCAACTCTGCCACCGTCCACAGGCTGCTCGCGCCCGGCTCGCCTCTCCATTTCAACCTGCGGGCGCAACGCCCCTCCGTCACTACCTCCCGCTCGCACGGCGATATGTCCACAGACCTCCTCTACGAGCCCGCCACTGCCCCCGCCCTGCCCACCCTCACCGTCGTCGTCCCCGGCACGCCCTGGGCACTGCCGATCACCGCCTCCAACGCCTCCTATGTGAACGTCATGGACGTGCTGAGCGCCCTGCACAGCGGCCTCCGCTACGGCGTCACGTCGGACGAGTACTACGGGCTGCCGACACGGGAGGAGCGCGACGCCGTCGCCGCTGCATACGCCGCGCGCTGCGACCGCGTCCCCGAGGCGGACAGGGACGAGGAGCGCAAGAAGGGCATCAAGCGCATCGACTTCTTGACGAGCCACTACCGCTTTCGCGGGCTGGACTACTCGCATCAGGGCGCGGGTGTCTTCACGTTGCATGTCCAGCAAGCGCGTTAGGGCTTGGACTTGGCATTGGTATCGGCATTGGCATGTATGCGCGGGAGGTACGGTTAGGGATCGTTCCTGTCGCGCTGGGTTTCATTGTTATCGCGCCGCACGGGCGCACGTTTGGGTGCATAGACTGGACGACTCGCTCGAGAAACAGAAAAGTGCTTGTACAGTAATGAGCGTAATGACTGGGTTACGATGGAGTAGTAGGAGCGGTAGACTTATACTTAAACTTATGTACAGTAACGATTCGAACGTTATGACCCGCGACCTGCATAGACTTTGAGCAGTGCACGCTGAAGAAATCGCCATAAACAGCTTTGGACATAGACGCCCCGATGTGCAGTGCCCCTGCACGTAATAGGATTCTTGACAAGGTCCATCGCGGGCTTGTACTGCAGAAGTGCAGTAGATCACGGAGGCAAGTGAAGGCACGGCACCGACGTTGGGCCGTCCTTTGTGGACGGATTTGGAAGGCCTTGTTGATGTGCAATGCGCATACGCCCGCTATCTCATCGCAGTCGATCGCATAGGGAGGCCTAATAAAGCAAAGGTCATGAGGTTCATTAGTAAAGTAGCGGTATAGAAGTGTACAAATACAGGAAAAGAGATGCTAGATGGGAATACATAAATATTGGGTATTGAGGCATGCAAGACCGTCATTACGGGCAGCTGAGGACCATCTGTGATCAAATCAGGGCCTGTGAAGGCGATAAGATGCGTCCGTTACTCACAGACATGAACTGTTCGTAGTTGACCTGCACCCAACCATCGTGGTCAGTGTCAGCGCTGAGAAAAGTTGTCAGACGAAGGACGTGCATGTGTTCGCGGGCTTACGTACCGTTGAAAGGCCTCTGTCAACGTCTTCACCGCTGCAGTGTAAGATTAGGACAATCCAAAATAAGCGCTGGCTGGCCACTTACCTACACACGCCCTTACAAAGCGGTCAAAGGTGATCCCTGGCGGCGGTCCGTATCCTTCCGCAGGGGCGGAGACTACAGGAGCGTAAGCTAAGCGCCCTTGGCAAGGAGTTACTGAGCGCCGTACCGTATTTCTGCTCGATCAATTGCAGCAGCTGCGGCGTTAGCCTGTAGCCGAAGTTACTCAAGGCGTCGGCAAGCTCCTGGCCATCGATGGATCCCGAGTGATCGCGGTCGAAGTGGCGGAAGACGTTCTGCCAGTCGGAGATGTACTTCCAAAGACCGGCGAACTCTGGGTGCGGTGTAAGTCGCGTGAGAGGGAGGGAGGGGACACTAGTACGCACCGGTGAAGCTGATTGTGCCGCTGCGGTCGACGTCGAAGATGTTCATGAGCATCTTGACAGTATCAAGATCGAAGCCTTAGGGGAAAGTGAGTCGGTCACTGCGCCGTCTCAGCCGAGTCTCCAAACGTACGCGTCCAATTGCCTAGGGGAATCAAGTCAATCAGTGCTGAGAAACGATATGTAGCTCACGCACCGTTCAAGAGAGCAGATTGCAGCTCGTTCACAGAGATCGCTCCCGAACGGTCAGTATCCACCGCAGTGAACCACTGCCAGAGCTGCGGGTCTGTTCCGGGAGGGGGGCCAGAGGGCGCTTGATACGAGTATCGCGAGGACACCGAGCTATGGCGCCCTGGTGCGCCGTATTGTTGCTGCTGGTACGAGGAGCGGTAGGTCGAGTGACGCGAGGGGGGGCCGTATGCTGGTGCTTGCGCGTACATAGTTGCGATGGGCGTCTCTGCCAAGATGGGAGACAGGGGACAAGGGACGCACGATGACGAAACGGGCTCTCGGACGGTCCGGCGCTTAAAAGCCCGTCAGCGTGGCTGTGTTACTCTTCGTTCCGGGCTTTAGCATAAAGCAGCTCCAGAACGGCAGTGCTTTTGAGTCAACGAGTGGGTTTGCACCGCATCCTCGGACGCTCTCCGTGCTGCTCGTCGAGCGAGAAGCGACGGATCGCACGTAGAAGAAGTGAGGTCAGCGCTTGAAGTCGAACCTCGGCGATTGAGCCGGACCTCGGAGGCGGTCAGGTGCAAAGCGCGTGATACAAAGTTGAACTTTGTTCGATCTCGTCTTTCGTTAACTTACTTTCCCGAGCTTGACGAGAGGCAACACCGCCAAAGAATCCCATTACAATGTACACAAAACAAGCGAGAATACAAGCTATATGTTACTCGATTACTTATTCGCTACTAAGGTAAGGGTAATTAGATCAGTGTAGCGTGCAAACAGGTGTATGAAACGAAGGGATGCCTTGACGAAGGCGGCGTGGGGGTAGAAGGAGCGTATGCCAACATCACTTTGTACACGAGGAGGCCGTCTAAATGTCATGAAGTATCCCTTTGGGCGGGGTCGTTCCAGGGATGATGATGGGCGCCGAGCTGGGAGGTCGCCAATCAAGGGATACATCCCGCAGGCTCGGCCTCTTCTCCGTGCTTGGACGAATGTGAACGGGCTCAAGGACGCCGATATCCGAGTCGTGTTTGGGATCATGGTCAACGAAGGTCGTCCGGGAGGAGTTGGACATGCGCTGAGGAGAACATCAGCGTGAGCCAGTCCTGAGTAGCGAGAACACGCACATAAAGACCATCCATCTGTGGCAGGTACAACGAGTTCGCGTAGGTAGACTCGCACGTCATCTGCCTCTGCGCTTGTGGCGCCTCTTCCGAAATCTGAGTCCCACTCTGCCGCCGGATGTCGATGACGGGGACAGGGGAAGGCGGGGGTGAAGGTGAAGGTGGAGGCGCAGAAGCAAATGCAGGCGTCAATGGTGACGGCGTTCGCCGGTCAACCGACGGCAGTTGCCTCATGTGTCGTGAACTCCTCCGCTGGCGCGCTCGCTCTTGCGTGTGCAGAACTACGTACGGATCAACTTTGCACTTGGATGAAATGACGAGTGCACTCACTGACACGCGCGCTCATCATGCTCGTTATTGCGATGCCCATAGCGCATAGCATTGTCTCGTGGTTGTTGCTGAATACCGCGTAGAAGACCATGTTGTTGATATTCACCACGGTCGTGACGCAAAAGTACACCGCAGACGAGTTCCAGAGAAATTCGAACAAGCTCGAACCCCGGATGACTGCCAGCGAGTGGTACGTGACGGTAATAACAGCGCCGTCGAAGAGAGTTCCAGCCTGGACAAATGGGTAAGAGTCACAGAGAAAGAGGAGACATCAGACTGAAATCCGCACCAAGTAGTACATATAGCTGATCTTGCTCCGCTCGTCGTACTTCAGAATGCAGTTCCCTGTCGGGCCAACGTCGAATTTGTACGACCAGAGCATGGAGAAGAGCTCAACTCCGGCCACGACTACCGCAAGGAAGGTGAAGATGACCATAATCAGCCGCTCGTTATTGCATATCGCCACCGTCTATGACACGTCAGCCGCTTCCACAGTCAGCTTGAAAATCATTGGGGACGTACGCGGAAGACGAAGACGGCGTGGCTAGCCCAAGCAGCGAGGCATTGCATAATTGGCATGACGCTGGCGAAATGGTGGCATGGGATGTCTGTGCCGTGAGGGTCCTCGACGAAAAAATGGGAGAAGAAGCCGACTAAGTTGGTAAGGAGAGCGATGAGCGCCAAGTACTGCCATGAGCTGTAAGCACGCAGGGGATGGTCGAAGGAAGGAGGGGACAGACTCGAACGAGGATGAGCATGATGCAGGAGGTGCTGGGGCGCCAGAATGACTTCTGACGTCGATCTGTCAAGGGCATATTGATTAGTCGAGCTCTTCACTCTTCAGCGCGAGCCACGCACATAGGCTTAACTCCATAGGCAGGGTGATTATCCAGTCGTAAATGAAGATGGACATAGCAGCCTGGTAAAGCGAGTTCAACACCGTGTATCTTGGTCGCAGAGGACAATTTACACACCACTCGCATATATCCCGCGACCGCATCCAAGTCATTCATCTTGGCAGTAGAATCCCAGGCTCAAAGGAACGCCTAGGATAGGAAACAGAACCAGAACCGGGAAAGGACAGTGAAGGGCGGAGGCAAGAGCGAAGGCCGACCGTATTGTCGACATACCGACATGTCGAGCGAGTTTCAGATACGTTGGGGAGTTGTTCAACTTGTTGGCGAGCGGGCCAAGAAAAGGCTGCGTAAAATCAGGGAAAAACTCCACCGAAAATGATACACGAGGGCGGAGTTTGCAGGCGACCTCGGTCCGAGCTCCGACGGAAGCTCAGCGTGTCGAAGACGATACTTCGAGTGGAAAGGTGTTCGAGGTGTAGTGATCATTCTCAACAGTTGTAGAAGGTGGACGTTCGCGCTAAGTGCGGTCAGAGTTCAACGTCACGCCACAAACGCCGGGACGTGACAAGGTTCCCACGGGTCACGCCACCAAGATCTGAGATCTGATCAAGGAAGCAGTTGATTGCCGGTTATTACCGGTTTAGCCTTCCCCGCTCTTCTTCCCCGCTCTGACCTTCACACCAACGGCCACCTTTCATCTTGTTCTCTACCAGCTCAGAGCGGCAATCTACTCACCGTACAAAGTACTACCGAACACCCCTACATCCTTCTCGATATGGCACCGTCGCAACTCAAAGCCGTAATCTTCGACGTGAGTACTTGCCATAGCGCCCCGTCTGCCAACCAGTGAACGAGGTTGTATCACACGTACCGGTTGCTATTGTCAAGGCCACAGTTTAGCTGACAGGCAGTGACTCTTGGGCTCAAATGAGCTGTTCTGTATCACCTTACCAGTGATCATCGAATTGACAGTCGAGAACAGATTGGGGGCGTCGTGGCACGCAGTCCCTTCGTTGCTATCGCTGCGTATGAGCGCAAGCACAAGATCCCCGAGAACTACCTCAACTGCTCTATGTACGTACCCCGTACCCTCCTTGTCCCTATGTCCGTTCTGAACGGTGAGGATCTCTGTCAATACACCACCCTGCCCTCGGTGAACCCGGCCATACACGTCTCGCAATGCATCGAACACAATACATCGACGCCGCCCCCAAAGTGTCGCAAGGGGACCACAAGGCGCCTGGCAGCGATTCGAGCGCGGCGAGCTCCCGCTCCTCGAGTTCTACAAGGCCTGGAGTGAAGATCTATCAGACACCGTGAACGGAAACAAGTGGTATACGGCATACTGCCGTCGGAAGGGCATTGGTTCGTCCGTCGCTGACAGTGCGAGGCGTCTTGGGATTGACTAGCCCATCTAGAAACGCCGCAGTTGCCGACAGACCTGAAGATAGATGCGCGAGAGGTCAGTACTCAGTCACGGCATCGCCGAGTAGGGCGAAAGATAAATTGGCGAGGGACAGACCACTGACGTTCCTGGTACTGCATAGCTGTTTGGCTATATGATGCGCGAGTCCGCCGAGCTCGACCCTCACATAGTTAGAGCGATTCGGCGTATACGGGGTGCGTCGCTCTTGAGATCTACGACTGGGTTACCATCTGACAAGGAGACAGAAACTGGACGTTACAAGGTCATCGCACTCACCAACAATTATGCGTCAACGGTAACGCAAGACGTACCCGCCGCAGAGCTTGCCTTCCTGGGATGGCAGAACGGGGCGATCTCGCAGGAGTTAGTTGACCTGTTCGACGACTTTTGCGACAGCAGCAAACTAGGGATGAGGTCCGTGACACCGTCTCTTGACAGACCGTGCTAAGCTAAGCTGCAAATTGCATGATTAGGAAACCCGAGCCCCAGTTCTACCTTCTGGCGTGCAAGCGGAACGGCATAAAGCCAGAAGAGGCCATCTTTCTAGACGACATAGGCATGTAAGTCATCTTTCACCCCATGCTGGCATATTATGGGCGACGCGACACTGACTGAAATTGTCAGGAATCTGAAGGTCGCCAAACAATTGGGGATGGAGACGATCCGTGAGCGCCTGCGTGACATGACTGGCTTGACATCTGAACCTTGTACCCGCAGGCGTTCCCATAGGAGGCACTCTGGACGCTGTCAAGCAGCTAGAGCGTAGGTTGGGACTGGACCTCACGACACCCGAGGACAAGCGCGTGAAGCTGTAAGGGGGCATGGCAAGGTCGACAGCGGGGGCTTGAGGTAGATCCGACAGTGTTCATAGCAGAATCACGCGAACGGCGATGTTTATAGCGAAGGTGTATTCAAGGTCATGACTTCTACGGCTCTAGAAGGGCTTGTCGGAAGCAGGAGTCTTGTCCGTGAAGTAGTTGCCCAGCTAAGAGGGTGTCAGTGGTGATCCTTCCTGCGAAACGCAAGACGCACCAGGGGAGCCTTCGACAGGACGCGCTGCTGCAGCAGCGGGGTCGTGGAGAGCAGCTGAGAGAAAGAAAATCTCAGCAAGAGCGACAGAAAGCGCAGATGGTAACTCACCAAGGTCGCCGCAGAGACGAAACCGAAGCCCCAGGCGGCGCCAGTGAACGTGAAGTGCCTCGAGTACTATTCCAAGTTCAGCGACAATTCAACCGTCAGAGCGGGAGATACTGACAGAGAGGATTGACTGGAGAGGAGACTGGGGCTTGATGATGAGCGCCATCGTGTAAAGGACAAGTTGCTGTTGGATGCTCTGGCTTGCGGGCTCACCGCGACCAGGAGTCGCGGAATTCCCCGACGCTCCACGTGATGTCGATCATCAAATTTGTGGCGACTATTACGCCCCCGCTCTCGATCAGTGCATCCATCCTGACTGCTGTGGCTGCTTCCATTCCCCGACCCTCAGCGCTCTTGACCTGCATAAAGATTCCCAAGTCTTGATAGACCCATCGTCTGTCAAACTCGCTATCTTCTCGCTCTCCACCGCTCGATTACAATGGCCAATCCCCGACAACGCCGAAAAGCGCGCTCTTCCTCGCACAAGACCGTATCCCATTCACGACATGCTAAAAGGAACCACTTCAACAAGTCGCCTGGTGCGTGTATGGCATCCCTGAACCTGGCTAGCGCCCCAGGGCGTGTCTGATACTCGTGTACTAGCCATTCGAGGACCTAAAGCGCTGCAAGATGCCTGGGATTCACGCAAGACAGTCAAGCAAAAGTGAGTTCCCCCTGCTTTCAGGATCGTCCTATGCCAGCGGAGACAGCGAGAAATGCATGATCACGTATGGTCGTGCTGTTAGTCTGACGTCCGCGGGACGGGATAATTGCACGCGCATCAGGATCGCTGGTCTAGGCGACATTCACAATATCGTCGCTGCAACTTCCGTCCCTTCTCTATTGCCTCTATACAAAACACTTGCTGACTGGTGTCGCCACCTCCAGCTACGCTGCGCTTGGACTCGCATACAGTCTGAATCCTATCGCCTCGGGTGGGACCGAAAATTCCACTCGCGCAGCCACTCAGCAGTCTACGCCAGAGTCTGTGGAGCAGCCCGCAGCATCGACCTCGAAGACATCAGAAAAAAGCGCAATACCGAAAGGTCACGGCCGAATCATTCGTGATGAGGCCGGCAACATCATACGCGTAGAACTTGCGCCGGAAGATGAGGAGGAACAAGCGGCGCACCAAGAACCCATGGATCTCGACATGGAGCAATTGGAGCCCAAGTTGGACCAGGGCGTTGCACAGCAATGGGTCCATGGCCTAGGACATAACGACGGCAGCGTTGGAAAGGGCAAGACGGTTGTCAAAGGTTAGTGTCAAGGTCTCCATCTCATCCTTCCTATTTCTTCCTAGCCATGAGCGGATATGTCTCCGCAGCTCCTGCCTGGTCTAACGGTGACATTGCGTTGCACGTCGGCGGGCCCGCCACATGCAATGTTCACCGTCCTCGACCTGGACGAGGGCGTCGGCGCCTAGGGCTCGGCACACATCGGTCGCTGCTTTAGATCGCCGGAACGTTCTGGCGCCACATCCGCCTCTTCTTCTACGCCATGCCAATCCCTTCGCGCACCCGAGTATCCCTCCCACCGTCCCGAGTTGCGCTCGTCCGCATTCCTTTGTTCTCGGCTTTCCATGGTGTGCGGTGGGATCGGCAAAAGACGCAAACCTGTGCATTTGCTAGAGACGCTGGGTGTCGAGCGCGTCTTCTGGATCGTGGCCAGCGTCTGCTGTGCCAAAATTCGTCTTCCCCGTACGTCAGACGTGGTCGGCGCGCTACTTCGCTGTCGAGCCTCTGATGACGTTTCTTTTGACATCAAGTCTTCTCCGTCCCTCATGGAATTTGAGCTTACCCCCGCTTCTTTGCAGAATTAGAGCGGATCGCGACGAGTATCCACACCGACTCAACAACGGTTGCTGCTTCAATCTCAGGCGTTGGCCCGCGGTCGACCTCTGAGCGGGAGAAGGTGTACCTCCAGCGACTCTTGGAGAAGCATGGAAAGGACGTCGACAGTATGGCGCGGGACAGGAAGTTGAACACGGACCAGCGTACGGCGGGTGAGTTACGCCGCGCGCTGAGGAGGGCTGGTATCGCGCTGGGGGATGTTTGATGACGGTGCCGTGACTTGATCCCGCTCTATCGCAGACAGGAGATGACAGGGGTTTGCGTAATGACATGGACCTGCTACGCTCCGAGCCAGCGATGTCTGGTAGATGTTAGTGTGCTGGTGGGCCTCAGGTCGGTCTGCTTCCATGCAGTCCGACAGAGAAGCTGATATTGCTGCCCAGTTTGTAGACGCTGTCCTCGTAATGTGGCTGTAGCAGTACCGCTGGGTTGAGCCCGGTCTTCATAATGACAAACTCGACGATCCACGCGATTGGTGTGCGCCTGCCACCTCAGAAGCTCAGGTCGATGTAAGAGGTCAGAACCCCGCGATCGTCCGGTTATTGTTGCCGGCACTGGAATCGTCGGAGGCCCGGGGAGACCGTGCGGTTTGGGAACTCAAACTCTGGCTCGCTGTCAAACAAGGTATTCTCCGTGTAATTGGAGGCGTATGTCGCCGACCTCCGTATGTTTCCTTGCGACGGCGATGCTCATACGCGCGCAGCCTTACAGCAGAGTTTGATTCATCTCAGATCGCCCGGCCACTGTCCCTTCCGGCTGCCCCGCCCGCCGACGCGCTTGGGGTTGCGTGACCGTCCTAGCTCCAGTGACAGGCGCGTTTGCTAGTGCGAAACGGCGTTCGTCGAGCATCTGGTGACGCGCGGATACCTCAAATTGCAGTTCGATTTTCCGAGGCCGCCGACAGTAGCGGGAGACAAACAGGCGTTCTGCAAAGTCTAATAAAGTGAGTGACTCATCATGCAAGTGTGCGCCATATGCCGTGGTCGATCTACTCTCTAGGCACCGTGGGTGCATCGACAATTTGTGGTGTCATGGGCGCCTTGCAGGCTTGGATCTCCGGAAATGAACAATTGCAACACACGGCTCGACATATATGGCAACCACGAGGAATGCAATCTACCTCCGTGCCGGGGGCAATTTCCCACCGGTGAGCTGGGGTACTTCTACGAGCAGACCTGACCAGTGGCCTGGTGGAAGTGCTAAGATACCGAATAATTGCTAGTGGGTTCGCAGTGATGGGGGAGGAAGAGCTAAATTATTCTGCTGTCTACCGTCAGAGAATAGGCGCCATCGGCGTGGCGGACGCGCTTCCCCAATTGGATCGAGATCTCCACCTCCGTATTAATCGTTCCCATCACTGTGGCCGTTCCGTAAGCTCTTGCCTTATATAAACCTCGACAGCCGCCGCTTCTTTTTCCTGACCACCCGTCACCCCCTCGCGGTCGTTCACCCTTCCTCTCTTCCGTCCGCCATGTCGCCCAGGAGCTCGTCAACGTCGCCGGCCACGTCGCGGAGCGCGTCAGCCCCATACCCCGCACCCAGGCGCCCATCGGGCCAGCCAAAGTCAAGCAGGCAGCAGGTACGCGTCCCTTTTTTTCTTCAATCTCTGTCTGACCCTGGCTTAGTTCAGCGCGTGCGGCGCTTGTCGTATGCGGAGGTACGGCATTTTCCTTGGTCAGTCCTGACACAGCTCATCGTATGCCACAGAGTGCGCTGCGATCTGAAGGACCTGCCGTCCGTGAATGGATCGCCGCCTGCATGCTCAAATTGCAAGGAACGCGGTCTCAAATGCGTGTACGCATCGTGCCTTCGATCATGCATCATCTGACTGACCGCGCTCTAGTGACGAGTTCGCAGACGTCAAGGCCGTCAAATTACTTAGAAGGGGGCGGCGGCTGCAGCAAGTCGGTGCGTCTCGCCATGATTCTACATCGGCGGTTTTACTGACTTCATCTCCAGAGGCTATCTACGGCAAAGTCGATAACAACGCAGGTCCTGCGCTCGGTGCTAGTGCGCACCGGCAAGTGACGATACCGAGCCTCCAGCCAGAATTCTTTAGTTCGCAATTCTGGAAGCTATTCCATATGCAGCGTGCGTCTCTCGAACTTTTTTCTCACACCTTTCTCAATCTGAACGCCTCGTAGGTCCCGTCCTAGATCCTACAGAGCTCGCCGCTCGAGTGTCGGCTCACTCCAAAGGCAACAATAGCCTTGGTGCTCCAGGGGAGATCCTCACTCTGGTCCTTGTCGTCTGGGCGGCCTCTTTCGGTGTCGATGAACGCGGCGTATGCGAGCCTTCATCCATCGACGAGGACCCCAATCGAGCCCGCACTCGCAGCGCCAGCACGACGACGAGCGCGCATGGCCACAAGGCGTGTGATGCGTCGACAAAGCGGCAAGGCCGGAAAGACCGCACGATCGCGATGTTGCGCGAGTTGCTCGAACTCGTCGATATGCACGGCCTGTTGCGTAAGCCATCATGGGACGGGTGTCGCGCGTTGCTGCTCATAACGCCGCTTCTTGAGGGTAATTCTCCCTCGCGCCTGCAATTACCGGAAGGCTTACGACGTCTCAGATTTTATTCCTTTGGAACGTAACAACTTCACTGAGGTCGCACTCATGCAAGCTCGCGCGCTATGCTGTTCGCATGCTGCCTCGTCGCCGCAGTCCCCCGACCAGACGATAACACGCCTACGCATTCTGTCATACGCCATCATCCAGGACGCCTTCACCAATGGTCTGTCAGGGAATAGGCTTGTTTTGTAAGGGCTTTTACCTCTCCCGCTTTCCAGCGTCGCTGACCTTGCCCTCAGCGATGAAATTGACATCGACACCATTAATCGTCTGTCGATCGCCATTGGCCACTCGTATTCACCCTACTCGCCGTCGTTCCCCTCCTCTCCGATGGGCATGCACTCGCCGTCCTCCGGCCAAAGTGGCAACGGATACCTCTTCATGATGCCTTTGCACCTTGCGGCCGTATGCTGGAAGATCAACGCGGCCTTGACGAGTGTCTCTGCTATGCGCCGGATCGAAGATGGCCAGGGCATCGACGCGCAGGGCATGCGCGAAATCTGGGACGGGCTTGATCGCTGCTGGGAGGACTTCGATGGCATACGGCTGAGCACAGCGGCCAGCGAGGAGAGTGTCTTTGACCTTCAGCGCTTCGTAGGTGCCTGGCAGGTACGTTTATCGCTTTAGTGCTATAGTGCATCGCTGACTCGATAACTTTTGCAGGTGGCCATCTTCGAATGTCGTGAGTTTGCTTGCTATCCTGAACTCTGACCCATTGCTCATAGCCATCAGATAACATCGTACGGGAGTCCTTGAAGCAGGTGTTGAACACCGGGGCGAGCACGCCCCACAAGCCCGTCCCGCATATCGCATACCAGCTGCAAGATGTGGCGACGCGTAGGTGTCTTGAGCTGCTCCCTAAGACGCTCTCCATCATCAAGATGCACGCCTCGCATAGCGGCAACCACATGGACAGCTCGGGCCTCTTCCGCTGGGACACTGGCATCGTGCGCGACGGCTGCTTCTTCGCAGGCGTGCTCGCCGCCAGCGTGAAGAAGGACGGCGCCGATGACTTCAAGCTGGAGGCCTGCCGCCTGTCTCCGGCCGATCTAGAGGAGGGCGTCGCACTCACGATCTCTGCGCTCAGCGAGATGAACTGGGCGCTGTCCAAGAGCGATGACCGCGAGCAGACAATCCGCCTGATCTGGCAGACGAAGTCGTCGATGCAGTTCTCTACGGGCGACGGGCAGATGCACTACCGCGTCGAAGCACCTTTCTCGTCGTCACCGGTCTTCGCGCCTGACGCGGAATCCTCGCGGCCTGGGTCTCAGGGTATGCTCACTGTGCCGGCCCACGTCCACGGTCGTCCTCAACCACCACCGCTCACTCTGCCTGACGGTCCTATCCGGGGCATCGCTTCTGCGCCTACGACCGCGGTCAGCGCCGACGGCAGCGTCTGGTCTTCTTACAGCCCGCCTGGCACGGCTACATCTGGTACGAACAGCACTAGCACTACTGGCGTGAGCGGAGGAGGCTCACCAATGTTCGCGAGTCCAGTGTCGACCATGCCCGTCTTCAAAAGCGATATGGAGGACCCCGGCGCGTTTTTCCAGGGGTCGTCCGGTGACCTCGACACGTTCGGGGTGATGTCTGTCGATAACCCTGCGTCCGGCGTTGTCGCTGCAGCGCCCTTCGACCATCGCAGTTCCGGCTACATGGACACGGGCGTCGGCGTCTTCACGCCCGGCAATATGGGCCCCTCGCCTGGTCCGCCGGACGTCAACTCATTCCAGGACGACCACGGTTTCTATCATCACTAATATCTTGCAATGTTGCTCGCTGCTCAGAGATCTTGGACTCTTACCGTGTATGTATCTTACCCGTCAGTCTAGTCCGTGCTTTCAGCTACTTCCATTGCTCTCGCCTCCCGCATGCTTTGTCCCGCTTCCCTACTAGATCATGAATCCTTCACACTGTTTTCTATACATCATTCCATCGCCTTCGCGGATATCTGCATTATGTCCATATCCTAGATCCCGTAGTTATCCTACGCTGAATTCCTAGTGCGCTATCCGACCGCGTTGCTGCATACTTACAAGCACCAAGAGCCCGTCCTACCGTAATCTGTGCGCCTGCATCTCTTTAGTTATCATCACTACATAATTACGCCCCGTACGTACATAGTCATTTCGTATAACGGTATGAGCTTTGTGCAGCATTACTCCAGTGCGCGCCTGCCTGCAGGTGCGGCAATTGCACGACCATGACCTCTTCGAACGTGTGTTTTCGAGATGCGCGTCGGTGATGACCATGTCGATCGCGCCATAACCATGGGCTCGAAGGCCGGTCATCTGGCCACATTTTAGGGCACGCCATAGCGGCTCTGACCGCGCCGTCGTAAGAAAGAGGCCGCGCGAGGGTGTTGTGCGGGACATGGTTTCCCATAGTCTCCCGTCGGCCGTGAAGTCCTCGCTCTCGCTGGGGGACGCCTATTCAGTAGGCCTCAGATATAGTGGGAGAGATGGACCGCGCCTGTCGCGCTATGCCTAATAGATGGGTGGACGCCGCCCTTGACGCACTGAGCCTGGCTTCGAATGGCGGGGCAGCGCGCAGAATTACCGGCGGCACCTGACCGTGGTGCGGGGCAAGGGCTTCTGGAAGCCTGATTTGCACCAGGCGAGAAGGCGCGCGATGGGCTCATTGTCAGTGCGTCGGCGATTCCGAAGTTGGCAGTCGGGCTATGGGAGATTATTAGGGTGACGGAGGAGATGGCTGTCGCCGTTTAGGCGCGTGGGGGGTGTGCTTGAGGTGACAGTGGTCATCATATCGTAGGCGCTTGCGGAAAGATGAAAATGGAAGGAAAACATGAGAACAGTGCCCTTCTCCGCCGGTAGCGGGCTAGCTGGGGTCTTCCGCCATGGTTCGTGCCGCTTGGTCGTTGGCGGAAACTCCAGGAAAACGATAATTCGTCCCGCAGCGAGCGGGGCGATCAGATAAGCGGCGTAAGGGAGGGAGATCGCGTCCGCGGATCGAAGGCGTGCCACAAATATATGCCAGCCACTATGATCATCAGGAAGGCAAGGCGTAGGTAGACCGTCGAAAGGGCACTCATAGGTGCTCACGTACCTAATCTTGGGCGCGACTGGTGCACGCTTGGGCGGTTGAGGCGGACAAAGACCGTGTGTGTTTCTCTCTCGACAGAGGCACGGGCGTGGCTCATGTGGGCGCAGATCGTGAGGTAGAGGTCCCCAAAGAACCACGCCAGCAATTTCCGCGCCAAGTCCGCTGCCTGGCATGGTTGGAGGGCTTCTGTAAGTGTCGCTTCCGTTGCCGACAACGGAGGCGCAAAATCCCCTGTAATTCTTGAGAAGAGGGGTATTCCTCGCGTGCTGCACTGTCAAGGGTCCTTGGCAACGGGGTACAGTCCCATGAGTCATAAAATTTGCTGGGCGAAGGTTGCGCGGAGGGCCTTATGTGCGACGGAAGTTCAACATGACTTTTGAGAGAAAGAGGTTTCGGTGTTTGCCGAAAGCTGTGATGTCATCTGACGAGCAATCTTATCTTATCTTCCCCGCCTTCACTTGGCTGCGCTCGGCGGACGTCTAGGCGCCTGCTCTCTTCCTGAACTCTCACGTCCTCCAACTACTACACGTCAATCCTTCACATTCATCATGTTCAGTGAGTGTTTTTCTCGTACCCCTCATGCTCTACTGACCCTTCCCCTGCAGTCTGTCTACCCATCATCTGTAGGTCGCTGTGTCCGAGGATCTCTACAGCTCCCTCTGACTGCTGCGCTTTACACCAGTTGGATTGTCCGACAAGGTCAAACCTGAGAAGGACCAGCAGCCTCGCGTCTGCCCCCACTGCCGCAATGGCGAGTACCACATTTCGCCGGGGTGTCGTGGCGGCTAACCAGCTCCATTCTACAGCGTCCGTCGTAAAGGCGAAGAGGACGAAGTGGTTCGAGCTCTTCTGGATCCCCCTCATCCCCTTCCACTGGAAACACATCTGGGTCTGTGGAATCTGCCATTGGGCGCTGCCTATAACCAAGGAAGAAGGGTATGTGTTCCCCTCATGCTGCTTCAGCCCTAATCGCTCACCGAATAACCATAGCCAATGGGAGCCCCCTCTTGCTGGTGGCCATCCGGGCAGTGGTCCAAACGGTCTACAGACGGGTGCACCGAAGGAGCGCGACGGATACCAGCCAGCCTATCTCAATCCGAAGGCTTGAGCATCTGACCTGGCCGTTCACTCGCCGACTTCCTGTGCTCATGCAGCCAGCATCCACGCCTGGCTACACGTGTAAGATGAGTGTTCTTGCACCGCGCTGTATTGGACTATATCCTCTCTCTATCTGCTGTTTCTCCGCCTATACCGATGTACAATATAATGAGGCTGCGGCCCATGTCGAGTTCGCCGTACTTGGCATCGTACGTGTTATGCAGCTGCAAATCCTGTCAACTTGTGGGGGCTTCACGAGCTTTTCGGCCTCGCAGGACCTGGGGCGCAGGCATCGCTTTTCGAGACGCTACTGGCCGTATCGGTTGAACTCCAGTTGAACTTGTGTTCGAGGCAATGGGCGGATCAAGAAAGGGCCGGTCACCGGCTTTGTCAGCGGTATATAAGGACCGGGTCTTTGCGCGCTTTGGCTCTTGCCCTTAGTCCTAAATCCGGCTATAATCAGCGTTCGCTCGGTCGTCTGCTCTTAATATCGCTATCGCTTGCTGTTACCTTGCTACTTGCTCGTCTTTAACCACTTAACCCGCCATGAATACCATCCTCGCCACCACGGAGATGTCCCCCGTCCTCGTCGCCCCGCGGCCCGTGCGCCTCGCCGGCGCGCAGACCAACTGGTTCGCAAAGTCCTCCCCATCGTCCCGTCTTCTCGCAGCGACGGATGGCACAGAGCGCACCAGAGCGGCGAGCTCCTCTGCAGACACGGAAAGCGAAACGCTGGATGCGTCATCGGATCGTGCTCCGTCCCGGGCGTCGCGGTACGTCTTGCGCCACCGTGGCCATATCCACCTTCCTGATCCCTCCCGCGCAGATCCCCACTTCCCTCGGAGGCGATGGAGGAATTTCTGTCCATCCTGAAGCCCCACTTCTTTAACCCGCCTTCGTCTCCGGTGCGGACCTGGCGTCCGCAGGCCTTCCACGCGCGCTCGCCCTCGTTCGCGAAGAGCATTGAGCTCGTGCAGAGCGTCGCGCCGGAGGAGTCTGAGATGATGCGCGCTGTGCAGCGCAGCCGGGGTGCGTTCACGCCGTCGCCCGCGCACACGGACAGCGCGAGCCCCGATGAGCCACGTCGTTGGTACCCTAGCGTACTTTGTGAGTCTATCAAGTCTACCTTCTCATGTTTAGTGCACTCGTAAGCTGACGCACCCGCGCTAGCGTCCCCGGTCTCGCGCCTGCAGACACGTAACCCATTCTCGCGCCACTACGCAGACGTGTCGCCCTCGCCCAGCGCAGCTCTCTCGCCCGCCGCCGTCCCCCACCCTCCCATCACCCCGGAGGAAATGCTTGAGATCTAAGCCGCAATATGCAGTGGTTTCACCTGCAGTATGCAGCGATCTAACATGCTCCATCTACGTCAGACGGGTCTTGCCCATGTAGCGCTGCCATATCGCGGTATCGCCCAGCCCTGGCCTTTCCATCGTCTCCGCACCATGTCGCATCACCTATGTGTTGTATCCCTTCTGTCGGTTTATTGGTTCTGCTTTCGTACGGCACTCTTATCTACTCTCATCCACGACCTTGTTTCTCACATTTACGACCCTTGCATCCCACTTCGTGCGGTATACCCCATTCATTAACTATCCCCTTCGTTTGTTCGGACTTCTGTGACTTTACTTCTTATATACCGGGAAGTAACTAACTTCATACATACCTGGAATCTATACATAGTGTATCGAACGGCCAGCTCTTGCTTGGAATAAATGTACTTAAATTATCGACTTGATAGGGTCGAGTGAGGGAGCGTCTTCGAAGGCAAGCTGGATGGTAAAAGCTCAACGGTGATTGCATTCGTCCTTTGTCTTCTTTCGTGCTACGTTGACTCGCTACGGTGACCATGGTGAGGCAGCTTGGCCCCCAACACCAGCGGTAAACAACACACCCTCCCCTGACTCTTCGTCCACGTAGAAGCAGTCCTCCAGGCGTACGCCGACCTGAATTTCTTGTGAGCATGGAATGACTACTTAAACTCTTTGAGGCTACTCACCTTGCCTTCAATGTACACGCCCGGCTCATCAGAGAACGTATGCCCGGTCTTGATGATGAGGTCGTTCCCACCACGTAAGTATGGGTCTTCGTGGACTTCGAGCCCTATGCCTACAGGTTTTGTGAGCTCACCTACGCCACGGCGCGCGGAACACAGGACCACTCACCATGGCCCAACCGATGCGTAAAGTACGGCGCGTAGCTCGTCGCCTCTAGCGACTCCCTCGCCGCCTCGTCGACCTTACGCATCTCAACGCCTGCTTTCGCGGTCTTGAGGGCCGCGGCTTGCGCGGCGTGGACGTGATCCCATATCTGAAGATGGTCGGCGGGAATGTGGGCGGAGGGGAGAGCGACGGTCTATCATGATTGTCAGATCAGGTGCGAGGTTTATCTGGAGAAGAGAGGAGTGATGAGGAAAGGAATCGGTACATACGCGAGTGAGATCGCTCTTGTAGCCGTGCAGGTCTGCGGTACAGTCGAAGAGGGCGTAATCATTGGCGCCGAGGACGCGGTCGGTGCCCGTGCCATGGGGGAGGGCAGCGTTATCTGTAGATCAAGAATGAAAGAGGCCGGTGAGGAAGTGCTAAGATATGCTTACCTCCGAAGAGCGTCAAGCAGCCGCCATTCTCCAGGCCGATGGCCGTCAGAGCATCTGCAACGATAGTGCGAGCTTGCGACTCGCGTATGCCTGCATAGAGACGCTTGTGTGTTGCACGCAGAGCAAGCAAGGTCGCCTGGTGTCGGGAGTCAAACGCGAATATGACCCATTTCAGTCCAATGCTCCTACCTCATTCACGCACTTCATAAGCTCCAGCTCAGCAGGAGTTTTCCTCTCCCTCAACTGCCGGACACTGTTAGGCGCAATAACGACCTTCGCATCCGGCAGCGCCTTCTGAAGTCCATCCACAATAAAGTGCCTGATGCTCGGGTCGACATACACCGTCGTCGGCGCTGGCGCGAACGCCGACGCAGCAATCTCATACGGGTTCGCCTCCTCCGCCCACGACACGTATGACAGGTTCGCACCAGCAGGTATAGGAAGCAGCTTCGCCCGCGTCGCCTCGAATTTGGGCGTCAGTACGGTGATGTCCGCGACCACATCGTTCCCAGAGCCCGTGGGGGCGACCATGAGCAGGAGAGGCCGCTCGGAGAGCTTCCAGTCACCGTCAGAGAAGTTGCCATAGTAGAGGGTGTTGGCACCGGGTTCGGCTATGTAGATGGCGCGGTCTGCGTGGAGGGCGTGGGCGAGGGAGGTCTGTCGGGCGGCGAACTCGGAGGCGCCGATGGGGGTCTTGTCGGCGCAGTGGAGGGGGAGGTCGGGGAAGTCATCGGGAGGGAGTGGCTCGGAGAGGAAGAGCTTGTTGTAGATCTCAGATCGGAAGTTCAGAGCCGCGACCGCACATATGGCGAAGGTGTAGATGAGGATACGCTAGAGAGATCGTGGTCAGCGTTTTGCGAGGAAATGCGAGCAATGTAAATCGCACCTTCCAACGTTTACGATCTTCCGTGAGCCGAAAGCTCGAAGGGTAGGGTGAGTGCTCACTGGCTCCCTTGACGTCCATTGCGCGTCTCCTCTTCTGGGTCTTCGAGCGACGAGGTTTGAGACAAGCCGCTCGTTGCCGTTATCATCGAGTTCGACCGATATCTCACCTCGCGGACGCGTCCGCCCGTGATCGCGAGAGTTCCAGGTGTGTAAGCGTCATTGTGTAGGGACTTTTCGGCGTCAAGACACTGCTGGATGGCGCAGACAACTTCAAGGCCATGAAGCTTGTCATGGAGGACCAGAGCACAGTAGATATACTGCCATGTGGCGCGCAGCCCGTCTGAGGCGGAACAATGAGCGCGTACCTTTCCCACGGACGCGTTCTGACACGATCATTCACAGCGTCTCCTGGACTTTCACTCAGCAAAGGTCCTGCACACCTGGCACACCATTGGAAGCTGGAGATCCAATGGACTCTAACGATACTGATGTTATGATTGCCATGGTATCCAGTCTGCTCGATAATCCCCCTGACGGTGCTGCGATCCTCGACGCGCTCATTAGCTGCGACGGGGACGCGGAAGCCGCTGCGAATGCTTTGAAGCAGAAGAAGGCTACCCCTCCAAAGGTCACTGGCTCCAAACGCAAGCGCGACGCGAACCTAGAGGGCTGGCTGCAAGCATCCCCTCAACCGGGGTCATCCTCCAAGCGGCCTGCTTCCTCAGGCGCTCCTTCCCGCAAGGATGCGAGTGATGAACCCTCCGCCAAGAAACCCAAATCCACCACCTCCTCTTCATTACGCGTGAAGCCCTCATCAACCTCGAAACCACCTGTAGACCTCATGACTGTACTCAAACCTCCATCCTCCGACGCGAAGGCAAAAGGACCGCCTCGTCTCCCTCCATTAACCCTCTATACGCCAGAGAAAGTGGCAGAGCACACGCCGTGCACTCTGCACTTCAACATACTTCCCCCAGAGCTGGCTTGCCAGTTGTTCTACACGATGATGGATCTGTCGACGGACTGGAAGCCCAACAAATGGTGGCTCTTCGACCGTGTTGTCGAGAGCCCGCATGTTACGTCCTTCTTTGCGCGAGAAGATGTGGAAGGCTCGTCTCAGCTGTATGCTGCGGCTGCGATGTCCTGGTAGGTCTGACTCGGATTCCTTTGCCACAAATCACTGACTCATTGCAGGTACAATGGCCGCAGAACGGACCCGCCACAGAAATTCCCGGCGCCGATGGAAGAGGCTTGCAAGATAGTGGAGCAGATAGTCAATGCTGAGATGAAAAAACGGAAGCGCTATCCTTTGGAGTGGGGTGGCGACTCGGGCTGGAGGGCCAATGTCGCTGCGTCGAACCGGTATGCGGGTGGGCAGGAGAGCGTGGGCTGGCACTCAGACCAGTTGACGAATCTTGGTCCGTACCCAACAATTGCGTCGCTGAGTCTCGGTTAGTACTTTGCATACTATCTCGGCCGTTTGTTGACGGGATATAGGTGTTCGCCGCAATTTCAGCCTGCGTGAGGTTGTCCCTTCGGATGAGAAGGAAACCCGCCATCCACGGACCTTCAACGTGTCTCTGCCTCACAACTCTGTGTGTATACAACGTCCCCGAAATATATTATCACTCACGACTCGCAGCTGACAATTATGCACGCGTCCTGTCAGGAGCGCTTCAAGCACTCAATTCCTCCGCAATCTTCCATCGATATATACCGCCCTGCCTTCCCTCCTGGTCCCGGTCGAGATATCCAGGAATACAACTCGCGAATCAACATCACCTTCAGGTTCTACAGGTCCGTCGGTAGACCTTCACGTCGTCTTGCCCGCACATGCTAATGCGTGATCCTCCTAGACCTGACTTCGCGTCCGACAAGAATCCCAAGTGCAAGTGCGGGATTCCTATGATCTTGCGACCAGACATGAAAAATAGGAGTGGTGATGCGGTGAATAAATACTGGTGGACGTGCTACGCGGGTGCGCAGAATGATGGGAAGGGTTGCGATATGTGGCAGGTTATGGACATGAAGAAGGAGGGAAGGGGTCCTACGATTGGCGAGATATGAATTACCTGGTACTCTATCTATATGTGAAAGTGCACTTTGCGCTTCACACGTTTTCTGAGCATCACACTGAGTCTGCGAGTGCCGGCCATAAGAGTTCGACTTTGCAATTGTTTCCGCGGATGGTTCTTACCCCATGCGTCGCATCAGGGCCGCGCTTTGACGCGTTCGCCTTGCGCGCCTCCGTCGACGTCACGCTTCGATAACGGCGTTCATCTCGTCCATAGGTCGGCCTCGAGGAATCCGCCCGGAGCGAAGCGCAGTACTTCACATTCAACCGCCACCATGGCGGACGAGCAAGGTAGGTAGCCAGCGACGGAGGTTGTACGTGCTGTCGCTGACGCCGATATACAGAGCGCACGCCGCTGCTGCGAGACCCTGAAGCCGAGGATGACTACAGCAGGCCGCAGACGGACGACGAACCGCCTTCGTTCTTCGAGCGCGTAGGCGCTATAGCGTCCGAGCCATTGACTGCCCTCAGCAAGGTCCTGCTCGTGCTCTGCCTCATCTTCCTGCTCCTGAGCTCGGTGCGTGAACCGTGATGTGCTCGCTTGTACGGGCGCTTATGAGTGTATCCAGGTCTTCATTGGACTGTTTGCGGGGACACAGACGAAGCTGAACAAGGAGCGCGACCGTCATGATGGTCCCGCTGTCCCAACATCGACTGTGACTGCGACCTCCATCCCTGAGCCTTCCACCGTTATTACCACGACGACTGCTTCCCCTCCTGGCCCGACGAACCCCCCGGAAGAGGTGCGTATATGCGTGTATGCTCCGTGAGAAGCGGGCTCACGAGCCTACAGTCTCGTTGCCTCACGCCCGAATGCATCATGCTCTCTGCATCCATCCTCTCATCGCTGGACCGGTCTCAGGACCCTTGCGAGAACTTTTACGAGTTCGCGAGTACGTGCGCATTAAATGGACCCTAGTATCATGAGTTGACTTCGCCCTTAGACAATGGCTGGCTCGACGCGCATCCCCTCCCGGCCGACAAGGCTTCCTTCGGCACATTCGAGGAGCTCTCTCAGAAGAACCAGCACGTCATCCAGAAGATCCTCGAGTCAAACTCCACCACCTTGAACTCACAGTTCCCTTCCTACGACGAGCAGATCCTGAAGAAGATTCGCGGATTATACAACTCGTGCATGGACGAGGACCATCTCGATGAAGTCGGCTTGAAGCCGCTGTCGGAGTTCGTCGCGAAGCTGAAGTATGTGTACAATAAAGGGTCGACGGACTCGCGTGTGCCGAATGAGAAGTTGGGCTTGACGGCCGCACTGGCGCTGTTGCATTCGAGGGGTACGTGAGGTGGTGACGAGTGAGCGCATTTATTGACATTGTTTGCAGGCGTCAGCGCGCTATTTGACTTTGGCATCGATGGTGATGTCGGTGTCGACCCGAACCATATGGTGCTCTGGTTCAGCCAGTCTGGTCTCGGCTTGCCTTCCAAGGTTCGTTTGATCTGCCTTAAATCACTGCAGTCCCGCTCATCCCACGCAGGAATACTACGAAGAGGAGTCGATCACGGACGCTTACCGCAGCACCGTCGAGCAGCTGCTTCGCACTCTACTCGACGCCGAGGACAAGGAGCGTGAAGATCACGAGCCTTCCAAGGTCGCAGCTATGCCTGAGCCTACACCCGGCCTTGTCATCAACGAAGATACGGAGGACAACGTCTGGCCGCCTTGGCCCTGGCCACCTTGGGGCGATGATGACGATGGCAGGGGTGACGACGACAAGGAGAAGCCGAAGAACTCGAAGGTCGCTCGTAAGCTCGCGAAGAAGGTCGTGAAGTTCGAGCGCAAGCTGGCGAAGATCAGTTTGGATCTGGATCTTTGTCAGTGACCTTCACTCGCGAATGATGGAACGAATGTCTAACGAATGATACAGTGTACGGTGACCCTATCGGCACCTACAACCCAGCACCCATCTCCAACCTTACCGAAGGCCTCCCCCAAATCAACTTCCTCGAGTACTTCGCCAGCTTCGCGCCCCGCAACTTCCCCGACCAGGTCATCATCACCTATCCCGCATACATCGAGGCGTTGTCCAAGTTGCTCGAATCGACCCCGTCCGAGGTCATCGAGGCATACCTGGTAGTCCGCGCGGCGCACGAGCTGTCACCTTACCTCGGTCGCGGGACCAAGGCGTGGAAGGCGCAGCGTGCTTTGCAGGAGACGTTATCGGGCTTGAAGAAGGGCGCGGTAGGTGATCGGAAGGAGTATTGTGTGCATCAGGTCGAGGAGACGCTTGGGTTTGCGGCTGGGCGGTACTTTGCGAATGAAGTATTCGGCGGCGACTCGAGGGAGAAGGGGACGAAGGTTATCACGGGTGCGTGCATTTCGATGATGCGCGCTGGAGAAGATTGCTCACGCGTCGTGCATAGACATCGTCGAGGCCTTCAAGGAGTCCTTAGGCAAGATCGACTGGATGGATGCACCCTCTGCTATCGCCGCTGCGGAGAAGGTGCGCTTTCACTTGCCTACTTAGTTGTGGTGCTGAATGGTTCGCTTCAGGCCTCTGCCATTCGCATCAAGGTCGGCTATCCTCTCTCGCCCAATACCGAAGACCCTGCGTCCATCGCTGCTTGGTACCGCGCCGTCAAGATTGACGAAGATGACTTCTTTGGCAACGTACTGAGTGCAAGGGCCAACGACGAGATTCATCAGTGGCTGCAGCTAGGCAAGCAGCGCGACCTGGACGCTTGGGAGATGTATCCCTCTATGGTGGGTGTCTCGCTCCCGATGTCGCATGTGCGGTGCGCTGAACCATGATATAGGTTAACGCCTACTTCAACCCTCCGGCGAATGAGGTGCATATGATATGTCGGCCATGTCGAGCTACTGACTAACATGATTCAGATTGTCTTCCCCGCGGGTATCCTGCAGCCTCCGTTCTTCTCGCAGGACTGGTACGTTTCGACATGCATGTCCAGAACATAACGAACTGATCTCTTTCATCAGGCCCGCGTACCTCGCTTACGGCGCGTTTGGCCACGTCGCTGCTCATGAACTTACGGTGCGTGATAGGCAGCAGTTGTCTCCACGCGGGATTGACGCAATGATGCTTATATGCCTTCTGTTAGCATGCATTCGACTCTTCAGGCCGCCTGTACAACCAGGAGGGCAAGCTCGAGCAGTGGTGGACCAATGAGACCAGCGAAGGGTTCGACAGAAAGCAGGAATGCATCGTTGAGCAGTATTCTCGTAAGTCAAGATGACTCAGTGTCAATGATGGGTTTGCTGATGACACGGCAGAGTACACGATCGATGATGGCAAGGGTGGCGAGGTTCATGTAAATGTGAGTAATTGCGGACTCTCATGAGGGTGCAAGTAGCTAACATGACTTTCCAGGGAAACTTGTAGGCGACATTCCCAACGCACGCGCGCATGTGCTGACCGCCTGCAGGACCTCTGGCGAGAACATCGGCGACACTGGTCTCATCCAAGCCTTCCGTGCTTGGAAGGCGCAGTACGCGGATTCTTTCCAGTCCGGCAACGAGTTCTTGCTGCCTGGGCTTGACTTCACTCGGTAGGTGCTCCGTGGTCGGTTTGTTCTAACCCTGGCTAACAGATATTTAGCGAACAACTATTCTTCATCGCCTTCGCCAGGAGCTGGGCGAGGTCTATCACGCCCGCTGCCGCCGTGCAACGAATCAGGACAGACCCACACAGCCCGAATGTCTGGCGTGTGCAGGGCACGGTGTTCAACATCCCTGAATTCGCGGAGGCGTTCAAGTGCCCGAAGAATGCGACGGTAAGTAGAGTGCTCCGTCGACTCTCCTCCTAGCATGCTGCTGACGTTGTCCTCTAGCTGAACCCACCGATGGAGAAGAGATGCATATTCTGGTCGTAGGCAGAGGCGTGGATATTGGACCCGTACTGATGACTGAAGTGTGTATGAATTGGATATCTATTGAGGACAAGCGATGCTTTCTTGACATTGGGCGTTGATTGTCGGGGCGATGAGATGCTACACGATGCATGAGTGCTCTCCAGAGCATCAAGGGGTTGTAAAGGCGGGATGAAGGCTGAACGTCGAAATTATCCCACGGTCAGTCGACTGCCACGTGCGTCAGTAGGTTCAACGTCGCAACCGTTCGTCCTGTTCTACGCGTCCTAGCTAAGACTCTGTTGATTGGACTGGAACGACGCTGGCGGAAATCACTGCTTGCAAGGAGATCACCAGAACATCTGAGTCTAAGCACAGATGCTGAAGCTTTCGGCCCGCGG
Organism: Pleurotus ostreatus/Saccharomyces cerevisiae fusant; assembly: GCA_024196135.1. Classification (NCBI taxonomy): domain Eukaryota; kingdom Fungi; species Pleurotus ostreatus/Saccharomyces cerevisiae fusant. The sequence continues at coordinate 7,938 of JAMQCK010000042.1, read as the reverse complement.
CTTGGTCGAACATTCTGGATGACATCATCGTCGGGCTGTGCTTTGCTTGGCCGTATCGCTGGCCTCGACGTTGCAGTACGACTCGGAAGCCTCCCCACGCGTTCTTGAACCTGTACTACCATGGACTTTGACTTCTTCTGTACGTAGACTTCAAGAAGAGCCCCTTCCGCATGCTGACCGCGCTTCCCAGTCTGTATCCCTATACTTTGTGAGTGATGGCACAAAAGGGGAAGTAGCCTCACTAAGCACCTTCTGGCAGTCGGCTGCAAGGCCACCACCAGCCCAGAGGGCGACCAGCAGCCCCGAATATGCCCGCGCTGTCATAACGGTAGGCTACGAATAACCTGAAGTCGCAGCGAATGGAAGCTAACGTCCCCCGAAAGCCGCTGTTATCAGCGCGAAGCAGCGCAACTGGTTCGATGTCTGCTGGGTTCCGCTCTTCCCTACATCGACGAAGCATGTCTGGATGTGCAACATCTGCCAGTGGACGCTAAACAGGCAGAATGGGTGAGTGAGCGGACGTAAGGACGGCCCCTCCGAGCGCTGACGTTCTCATAGCGGATGGGAGCCGCAGATAGCGGGGGCGTATCCGCCTCAGATGCAGTGGCAGGGACCGCCGCAACAGCAATGGCAAGGCCAGTGGGGCCCGCCGCCTGGGCCTCAGTACGGCGTTGGCTATCAGCAGGGATATGCTCCCAAGCCCCAGTAGCCCTTATTCGTCTGCCCTTGTTCTGTAGTTGTACCACCTGTGTTTCTTGTAGAATGTAATGTATACCGCCGCGCGTCTGAAGTTCTTGTCCGAGCGCCTGTCGCCATGAAACTGCGCAGGAACACTCGCCGGGAGGAGGCCCGGGCGGTATTTGCGCGTGTTAGGATCGCAGGGTGCCCTCGCCGCCGCGCGACCAGCAGCAGCGCCTTTTCGGCTTCCAACTCGTTGCACCGTCTCCCCGCCGCTCCGCCTGCTGCTTTACTCCGCCCACCATGCACACCGAGTACGACTACCTCTTCAAGCTGCTCCTCATCGGCGACTCGGGCGTAGGCAAGGTGCGCGGGCCTTATTGGTGACGCCGCGGGCGCTGGGCTGGGCTGACGCAAGACATTGCTCCCTCCAGTCCTGTCTGCTGCTCCGGTTCGCGGACGACACGTACACGGAGAGCTACATCAGCACGATTGGCGTCGACTTCAAGATTAGGACCATAGAGCTGGAGGGCAAGACCGTGAAGCTCCAGATTGTGAGTGGTGTACCGTCATCAGTGGCTATCAAGCAGAGCCGGCGCTCTGGCCGCGCCACAATGCTATCGTGCTGGAGGCTTGCGGATGCGGATGAGAGCGACCATCGGATACCCCGCCCAAGGAAGAAAGGACGTTTACTGACGGATTGCTCTTGCATTATTAGTGGGACACAGCAGGTGCGTAACCATCTTGCCCTCCTCGAACCTTCGCTAATCAAGTCTTGCAGGCCAGGAACGTTTCCGCACGATTACCTCGTCGTACTACCGTGGCGCACACGGTATCATCGTCGTGTACGACGTGACCGACAACGGTGTGCACCGATCTCACTCTTCGACCCCGCTTCAATCTGACGCGCGTGATAGACACCTTCACGAACGTCAAGCAATGGCTTCAGGAGATTGACAGATATGCGTCGGAGGGCGTCAACAAGCTGCTTGTTGGCAACAAGTCCGATTTGACGAGCAAGAAGGTCGTCGAGTACACTGTTGCCAAGGTACGGAAATCACTTGCCTCGTGTTGAGTGCTTCTCTAATCCTTCGACCAGGAATTCGCGGATCAACTTGCCATCCCCTTCCTCGAGACGTCGGCGAAGAACGCCACCAACGTCGAGCAGGCATTCTTGACAATGGCGAAGCAGATCAAGGACAGGTGCGCGATAATCCTCTATATATGAACCGTACTGACGCCATATATCAGGATGGGCTCGAGCTCGGCAGCACCGGGCGCCGGCAAGTCGTCGACCATCACGCCGGGACAGAGCGTCAACCAGCAGCAGGGCGGTGGCTGCTGCTAAGTTGCTCGCCCACCTTCCCCGCGCCGTACGCCTCCGATGATGCCGTTCCCCGGTGGAGCTGCTACGACCTCCCTCCTGTCCTGATCCTGACCGTCCCTCATGTGCACCCGCTCTCGCTTCAGCGACTTTGGACACGCAATGCGATTCTTTTTTCGGCTGTCTGTCTACTGCTTTCGTGCGTCATAGTACCCTGGAACGGCGTCTGTGTGTCACCCATATACACCATCTACTAGTCGTTAGCAACGATGGACCGCTCTTTATCCGTGTATGTTTCCTCTGACTGGGGGTGATCTATCATATAGTGTTCACTTGTGCTTCGGTGTGATTTGAGCTCGGTGATCGTACGCTTTTGGGCGTCGTTGGGATGCAGGCGCGTATTCTCGAGCGTTCGAGTGAGAACCGTTGACGATAGTGTATCGGTGCAGGTGATTGGGGTGGTCCCCTGTTCCTTATGAATGCTCAAGTTGTGGAGGTTCAGCTTCGCACTCAGTATCTGGCATCCAGGCCGAACATGCATGATGAAGTTGAGCGTCGTTGTAGCCCTCGAATCCCAGGGTAGACTGCAACGAACTGGCTAGGCTAAAGCTAACTTACAGCAGATTCGGGGTTTGTTGAACTTCTGTGGGAAGGGAACTTGGCCGTTCGCCCTGGAACACAGGCAGGAGGGCCCAGGGTGACCAAAAGGTTCGTCCAGGATGACCAAAAGGCTCGACCACGAAGTTCGATTTCGTGGGAGCCCGCTACACGTGTTGACTTGAACCGGTCCCGTGACCTCGGAAGCGAGGGTTCCAAGTCAGCGGCGTTGGATAGGCGCGTCTATCGATCACGGCGCTCGGCCAACTTCCTATCCCGCCGTCATCTGGGGGCACAACGCCTGCATCTGGGGACAAAGTTCAACTTGTTGGACAGTTCGTGGGAGTCTGTGCTGGAGGATAAAGACCCCGCGCGCGAAGTTGACCGTCTTCCTTATCACTCTCATCCCTTTCCCCTCTCGCCCTCCTCACCGGCGCGCCCCGTCTCACATATTGCTGACCCCGCCGTTACTTATCGTCGAGAACTCAGTCCACGATGTCGAGGCCTCAAGCTCAAGGACAAGGTCGGCAGCACAGGGCCATCACGGTCGTCACCAACCATGTCGCCGTGAAGAAGTAAGTTCATCTCGGTCATCAGCAGTTCCTCGAATAACGACTGCATAGGCTGCCCACGAAGACGCACAGTCTGTACGATGGTGAGCTACTTGCAGTAGGAACACGACGCTTCCCACTCGCTAATTTCCATTTCCTTCACTAGTTCGTAAGTAGCGCGGTCAATGTGTGCCCCGATGCAGCTCATGCGTTTCTCCAGAGATCTACTACATCAAGGACAACGAATTGAAGGAAGAGCGGTTCAGCGAGAAGCGCATCCGGGTCATGGACAGGCTACAGACAAAGATCGCGCCAGAGATCTTTCGCGGGGACGCCATCTTCGACGGCATGAAGCTGTTGTTCGTCCCAGGCGTGCTGGCCTTGCCGAGCGGTGGGCCGAGCGAAACTGTGAGTACTTGCTGTCATCTATAGTGGGAGTAGCGCTGATCAGACTATGCGCGAAGTTCGACTTCCACATGAGCGACAGCCCGAACCCCGGTCCGAACTCACTGGCCAAAGTGGTCATCAAGAAGACGGAGAACGAGGGTGTCACCCCGGCGTACGTGTATTTCTCGTACTCTGCGTTGTATTCTAACTCAATGCACTGTGCAGCGCTGTCAACCAGATCATACAGCGCACGGCCGAGGTTGGCGCCCCCAGTCGTGACGCGCTGCAGGCTATTAACTTGCTGCAGCTCATCATCCGCCAGCATTCGAATAAGTGAGTCCGCGACGTTTATCAGGGCACTTATTCATCGTCGTTTTACTGTGCTTGATAGCCTCATGAAACCCGCCGTCAACAACAAGGCATATTTCACGGAAACGGGCAAAGAGGCTATCGGTAATGGCATCGAACTTCGGAGAGGATATTTCCAGTGCGTCTCAGGCTTGCTCACCGTTCATGTCCATATCTTGCACAACTCACTGTGCGACAGGTCAGTCCGGCCCACCATCGGTCGGCTGCTGATCAACATCGACACCACCATTGCGCCGTTGTAAGTTCACAGAGTACCTTTGTGAAGACCCTTACGAACTCCATGGGCAGCTTGGAGGAACGGCCCTTAATGGACTTCATGCTCTCCATCCTTGATACCAAAGTCGTCCGCGCCCTCGAGCTGCAACGCAACAACCCCAACTTCATCAAGCTCGAGCGCGCGGTCAAGAAACTGAAAATCCAGGTCAAGTACAACAACGCGACCACCAAGATCATCCGCGGTCTCGAACCCTACGCCGGTCAATATAGGTTCTACAACGACCAGCTGGGGCAGGAGACGACGATACAGGTGGGTTTTGATTTGACCTCATCTCGCTCGCCTGCTCACGCGGGAATGATTCAGGCCCACTATCAAAACGCCTACAACCATCCCATGGCCTATCCGAAGATCGTTGGTGTACGCCTCACGGGCCCCAACGCGCCCAGGCAGATCATTGTCCCCGTCGAGATCTGCAGGATCAAGCCGAGCCAGTTCTACAAGCGTAAGCTCACCGAGGACATGGTCAGCAGGGTCGTGCGGTTCGCGACGCTCAGACCCGACGTGCGGCGCAATATGATCGAACGGGGGCTCGGCGGGGACAGTGTCCGGGATCAGTCGCCGGTAGGTGGTGTGCTTGTGCTTGTGTGGTATGAAGGGTGTTGGGTGGTGCTGACGGTGCGCCGCGCAGATCGCGCACTATGAGCAGTCGTCGAATGTGAGGGCGGCGGGGATGGAGATTGGAAGGCAGCTGGAGATGGTTAAGGGAAGGATGCTGATGCCCCCGGAGCTCACGTACGGCTGGTCTGACAAGACGAAGCCACCTCCGCCTCCCGAGGTGAGCTTAGCTGACATGGCGGCCTCACAGAGCCTCACTGTTGCGTTCAGGTGCCCAGGGGTGGTCAATGGAACCTGGTCAGGAAGCTACTCGCCGATGCGCGCCCCTTGGACAACTGGGTTGTGGTCAACTTCATTCCCGACCTCCGCAACGAGCAAGTCGTCAACTTCGTCGGCAGCCTCGTTAAGGCCTGTAACACTCTCGGTATGTCCCTGCTCCAAGTTTTCTGTTCTGAGCACCTTTTCCATACGTTGTGAGCATTTTGCTGACGAGTCTTTCTAGGCATGCGTATGTGGGCCCGCGCCCCGGCATAATTCTTGCTTATATTATACTTCAGCGGCTTCGATGCCAGCGGGAGGTCGACCTCTGAACGGGAGCGGCCAGGCTGCCAAGGCTCTGCTGGACGAAGCCTTGAAATTTTTGAACCCCAAAAAGCCGGCCCTCGTTCTGATTCTGCTGCCTCAGAGCGCGAAGGGCATTCGCCAGGAGACGAAGCACTGGGGCGACATTGTTAAGGGTACGTGTTTCTGGCTTTGTAGAGATTTTCCTGACGCTCGTCCACGCCGTGAAGGCGTAATCACGCAGTGCGTCCGTCAGGACAAGGTGCGGAAGGCGAACGATCAGTACTATAACAACGTGGCTATCAAGTCAGTCTGATGTTTTGGTTCGTTTGTTTGGCTCTGACAGGCTTCTTCGAGGATCAATGCGCGCCTGGGAGGCAGGGCTGCTCAAGTTCAGTCTGAGACGATGGCCTACATGCGGTCTGAGCCGTACATGATCGTCGGTAGGTCTCAGTCTCATGAGTTCTCTCGCGAGCACCGAGCTAATCGACGCAGGTGCCGACGTCAGCCACCCGGCGCCGGGCCAAGCGCGCCCTTCCATGGTTAGCCTCGTGTACTCGACCGACGCAGATGCGGTTCGCTACGGCGCGATCACCGACATCCAGGACGCTCGCACGGAACGCATCGAGAACATGGAGCGGTACGCCTACGATGCAATCATGGAGTTCGTGAGGAGGAACAACCCCGAATTCGCAAGAAAGGACGAATCGAACGGAAAGGTCACAGTATTCCCCGTGCGCGTGGTCTTCTACCGCGACGGTATCAGCGAGGGCGAGTTCGCGCACGTCGCGACGCAGGAGGTCGCGGACTTCAAGGGTGAGCAATGAGTGATGGAAGGGCGAAGGATCCTGTCGTTGGTTGACAAGACTCCAGCTGGAGTTCAGAAGGCTGTGGACGAGCTAAAGGCAGACGAGAAAGCGTTCTGGAGTAAGGAACCTAAAGGTCCCCAGGTGACCTACATCGTCGTTGGCAAGCGGTATGACCTGCGCACCTTCTTGATGTATGATGCTCAATTAACACGCCTGCCCTAGCCACCACGTCGTCTTCTTCCCCAAGACCCCGCAAGACGGCGACAACAGGACTGGCAACCTCCCCAGCGGCTTTGTCACGGATCGCGGTCTTGACAGCCCCTTCGCGCCGGATTTCTTCTTGCAGTCGCACTCGGCGATTCAAGGGAGTGCGTGGTTCTGTCTGATCCACTGCGTCGATGCTCACACGTTCCGCGCAGCGTCTCGCAGCTCACACTACGTGATCCTGCACGACGAGATCTGGAAGTTCAGGAACATTGACGCGTGAGTTTCGCGTACTCTCCCGCTCCTGAGCGCTTCGTGATTCGCCACCAGGATCAAGCTGTTGTCGTTCCATTTGTGCCACACGTACGCAAAGGTACGATTCAGAGTCATACAAATACAACCATATTCTGACCTCCTTGCAGGCGACGCGCGCTGTGTCGATCCCCGCTCCCGTCTACTGTAAGCTGCTTGTCCGTCGTCGGTGTATCGCCTGCTGACGTAGCTTTCTTCGCCGAATTAAGACGCCGACGTGAGTCCTCCCTTATACTTCCTCTGCCTCCGTACTTCCCCCTCCTCAGTACTTCCTTCTTCCTAATCACTCCTTCCTATTTGAGTACCCCTGCTGACGCCCTTCTCCAGCTCGCCTGCGCCCGCGGCGCCTTCCACTTCGCCGGCACCCAGTTCGACAACTCGGACTCGGGCGGGCCGACCATCAACATGGACGAGTGGCGCCAGAACTTCCATGAGACGCACGACCGGCTCAAGAGGATGATGTACTTCCTGTGATTGGTCTCGACGACCGGTGTATGCCTTCACGAGGTCAGTGCCTTCAGGGGGTCTTGTTGATCTTCAGCTAACGAGCCACCTCACTGATAGCGCTGGCGCTGCGGGCGACCTGCTCTTGTTTGATTTCTTTGCGCCTCAGCTACGATCCCATGTATCACCATCTCTGTATCCGCGACGACTTCTTGATTACCCTCCTGAACCACTAATGTAAAATGTACTTGTACCTACGCATGATATCCCATTTTCTCTTTCTGACTTCTTCGCCCGAGCCCTCAGTTCGATCCACCTCTCGTCGCCGAGGCAGGAAGATGGCATCCGTTTAATGAGGTCAGACTGCCATTCGTACGAACCCTATGCATACACCTCGTACCCGACGCAGTACTCGATTCCCAGTGCCCGCGTACTACTACTACGCGCCGCGGGCTCGCCTCAGGCGATCGGCAAGTGATCCCTGCGACATTGAGAAGACGGTACGCGGGGCTGCTACGCACGCTGAAGTGCGTAGAGATGGCGCGCTCGGGGTATACAATCGGTCTACCTGAGGCATACACCCTCCCCGTTCAACCGAGGCGCAGCGTTGCTGAACTCGGGGCACAGGGCCGATCCACCTGAGGCGCAGAGTCGGTGCACCCGGGACCTTCGCTCAACGTTGGAAACATGTCAGGCGTCCATACGAGCCGCAGGAGACGCGCGAAGGATACAATGAAACCACAGGGTCGATGCGACCACTTGTTGCGCTCGCCGCGGTCGGTATTTTGCGTGGATGCGGCAGCCGTTCGTCGGTGGGTCGGTAGAAGGTTGGAAGATCCTCTAGACCGACGCGGCGCCATGCCGGGGTAC
>JAMQCK010000419.1:0-23846 GCA_024196135.1 Pleurotus ostreatus/Saccharomyces cerevisiae fusant | reverse complement strand
TCCCCATATCTCACCTTCCCCATACGTTTCTCCCCTTATGCATCTCCCGTGCGCGCACACGCCTGCCCCATCTGCACCTTACCAGCACCTGCTCATTCATCTTTAATTCGTATAATGCATCGCACTCACGATATCCCAACGCACTTTGTACTACTACTCACTAGATACGTATAGTATCGTGACGTGTACCTATCTTCCCGTGGCGGGCACATAGCTATCTGCTCGCGAGGGCACGTACCTATCGAAATTCCGTTTAGTACTCACATGTTAGCGTCTGGTAATGGCGGCAGCCCTTCATACAATCTGACTCTTTCTTCCTTCGAACCCCGTACATGTGTGCTTGCGTCGGTGTTTCCAGTCTCTGCAACCGGCAGTCTGCGCCAGGGAGACGACAGGTAGGTGCTTGTTTTGCGTTCTCTACGTCGCCGCATCTATTGCTCGAGTGTAGCCTTCATCTCTTTCCCGTTTGCGGTTGAAGAAGAGGTTCATCAAGGTCATCCATTCTACGCCATACAGCATTGTAGATTCCTGCATTGATATACAACTAGCAACATCCTGTCAAACCACTCGACCAAGAAGTTCACGATTCTCAATCAGAACAAGAAGTACCCAAGTCCAACAAAAGCACCAGCCATGCAGAGTCTCAGAAGGTTGTTCTTCCGCTCGTTCTGCCTCGGACCATCACCCCATCGCCCCACAAACCAGTCGAAGCGCATACCAAGCTGTGCGTACTCGCCGCGCTTCAACACTCCGACCGTGCGCCCCATCTCGCTGAAGATGCGAAGGAAGGTGCTCTCCAGGACCGCGACAGCTCGGTATCCCCCCGACAGCTCGATTTGCCGCGAAGGGTTGTCGATGTTGGACCCGTCGTCGAGGACGAGATGGCGATAGACATCAAGGAGCAAGTTTGCGAGGACGACGCTCGGAAGAGCGGTCAGCGCGAAGCGGACGATGTCCATTCGCAAGAGGGTGACACCTGCGAGCAGCGATCCCGTGCAGGCCAAGATGCACTCGGCGGCGTTCGGCGCATAGTCGCGATAGGAGTGCTGGGGGTACATCCGCATGAGCGCGCCGTCTCCCACCGACCACATGTAGAATCGCCAGTAGGAGCGCTTGCCGTCATGCCACCAGGGATGCGTCACGATCGCGTCCGGCGCCGCGTAGAACGCCTCGCCGCCCTTCGCGAGGGAATGGGCCGTCTTCTGAAGGCAGAAATCGATATCCTCGCCTCCGCCTATGAGTGAAGCATCAGTTTCTGCGAGAAGCTTGTAATGCCAACATAAGTGACCTGTCTTCGGGAACACGAGATCATACAACACGCCGTCGTCCGCTCGACGCGCGATCAAGTTCGCCGTGACGCCCCAGGGTACGCCCCTATCTATCTGGGTCGCGATTGCCCAAAAGTATGTGACTCCAGCGAAGTGCACTGCGGCTTTGAAGACGGTGTCTGCAGGAGGGAACTTGCAATGCCCGACGAAGCCCGCCGCGTGTGGATGGTTGCGGATGCACTTCTCCGCCTCGAGAAGGAAATTCGGCTCTGGGGTGATATCGTCGTCGAGGAATGCCACCCAGTCTGCCGTGGATTCTGCCATCCCGCGATTCCTCGCGGCAGACGCGCCAAGGTTCGTCGAGTGCACGCGAATGCGAACTTCCGGGCGATGCGAGTACTTGTCGAGAAGCTCCTGCGTGCCTTCGGCGTTGGGGTCGTCGATGATGATGATGTAGCTGGTCTCGCATGTTGCTGACGGACGGAGGGAAAGGATCGCTTGGAGGGCCTGAATATTCACGCGGTATGAAGGCACGACGATGTCCAGCGAGAGCTTCTCCTGAGGCACGACACCGCCATTATCCTTGAGGAGTTCGTCTCGCAGACGGCTCACCCCGACGCGAAGAGTCTCGAAGGGCCATTTCGGCGCACTCTCCTTCGCGTAGCGAGCGTCCACCGATCCGCCAATGTCGTTCCGAAGTCTACAGTCCTCGAGCATGCGCGAGCACCCAAACCTGCGATAGATCGTGTACAGGTATGGGTCGCCGTCCTGGTTGACGAAGATATCCGGGATGACCTCGCCGCCGAACATATCGAGGTGCTTGCGATGCACAACGGGGAACGTCGGCATACCTGCGAAGGTCTCGTCCTTGAACGCGACGCACCCGAAGCCAAGGGGAACCTGTCGTGTCGCGGAAAGGTCTGCGAAGGCGCGGTGCACCGACCCCATCCATCCGGTCGAGAGCAGCTCGACATCGTCGCCTAGCAGGACGTAGTAATCGCAGACGTCGGCATATGCACGGCGAGCACAGTCGCGCCAGAGGGTGCATACCCGACCTCGTGCCACATAGGAGGGTGGCAGCGTGACAATGTCGGCTGAGGAAAGCCCGGCATCGGCTAGAATGCGTGCGGCGCGACCATCGCTGAGTACGCTGTCATCGTGGTCGGCGAGCACGTAGATTCGAAAAGCAAACGCAGGGGGATGACCATCGGCCGAGCAATCCCCTCTCGTCGTCCGAATCAATGAATGGGCGAAGCGAGTCAGATTCTCGGTGACGGGTTCCGTAGAGTGTACGCCGCCTGCGATGCGCGAAGTTATGGGAAGGAGGATCGCGAAGGTGATCGGATTGTGTTCCATATGAACCAACGTGCTATGTTGAAGGGATCCTAGCGCCCGACCTTGCGCAAGGAGGCGATCGAGCTCCCCTGTCATCCATTGCGCAGTCTTCAGCATCCCGGAGCGAAGATCCACGCATGGCTCCCAGCCAAGTACGCGGTGGACGAGCTCATTGTGGGAGTTGCGCGACGCGACTCCGATGGGTTTCGTGATATCGTATGTGAAGTCGACGTCCGAGGGCCGAACGCCAGCAGCTTCGAGCGCGATATGCGCGAGCTCCTGAATAGAGACGGCCTGCTCGGTGCCAATGTTGAGAGGGCGGCTATAATCCGAGGGGAGAAGCGTGAGGACGGCATCGACGCAGTCGTCAATGTACAGGAAGGACCGGCGTGCATGCCCGTCGCCCCAGATCTCGAAGGACGGCTTCAAGGACGGCGAGTCCGCCAGCATGCGCGCGGCGACCAAGGCTTTGCGCAGCATAGCCGCAGGAGCCTTCTCGCGGCCATTGTACCACTCGCCTCGCGGTCCATAGACGTTATGGAAGCGAGCAATGCGAACGTCGATCTTGCCCACGCACTCAGCAAGGAGCATCTCGGAGGCCAGCTTCTCCTGACCGTACAGACCCTGCGGCTTGGGCGGCCCAGTCAGATTGGTCCACACGTCGCCTTCACGAAGCCGAACGTCCTTAGATAGATCGGCCTGAAGGTGCTCTGGATAGATGCACGCAGAAGACGCATAGAGAATGCGCGCCGCTCCAGCTTTGATGGCAGCACGAAGGAGGTTGAGCGTGATCGTGTGGTTGTCGTCGTAGACGATGAGGTCGTTTTCGGCGCGTATCGCTCCCATACCGCCCATGTTCGCGGCGAAGTGAAGGATGTGGGTAATTCCTTCCATTGCTCGATCACATACGCGTACGTCGCGGAGATCTCCCTTCAGGAAGTCATGGCAGAGACTAGTTGGAGCGTCGTAGACGAGGTCCTGGATGTCAACGACTCGAACGAAAGGGAAACCTTCGGAGACGAGTCGCTGTGCGACATGGGACCCCTATGCGTTGCTGTAAGGGCCTATCTTGTGAACGGTAGAGAGGCGACTCACAATGAAGCCAGCTCCGCCGGTCACTAGAATGCGAGAGTTCGACTTGTCGATAGTGGGCATAAAGGCGACGATATGAGGTGCAGGCTTTGGAGCGGCTACTGGGGAAGCAGTCGACTTAAAAAGTGGCGTGTTTTCGGCCTACGTGAGAGGTCGTACACGTCTTCAAGAGCGGTGCATGGGAGCATCTTGAAGTCACTATAGGAAGAAGGACGGGCGCTTGAGAAACAGAAAACGTCTAGCGTGCACACTAATTAGGCGCCCGTGGAACAAGAAGGGAAACAGACTCACAACCACTGCGGAACGCCGTCATACTAGGGTACAGAAGGCATTCCATGGGCACAGCTCCCGACAAAGGTCCCCAAAGGACTCGGTCGAGCCTCCGGATGAGGGCACCCAGAGCTTGAGAGCATAAGCCGAAGCCACCGTACTAGGAAATCGCGGAGACCGCAGTCGTGGGCGTCTAAGTAGGCGCCCAGATATGAGGTCAGTGATTGGGGCGCGCGTAGGTAGTGAGGGCGTACCCAGCGGCATTGAGGTCCTAACCTAGGATAAGACGAGACCGCCTCCCACGACCTCTCTCTTCGACCATAGCCCCTCTGAGCACTATGTCCTCCTCCGATGAGTCCTCGCAGCTACTTGAGTCGGCGCCGTCGCTCACACGCCCCGACTACGATTTTACTCCCACTCAGGACTGGTTCAGCGGCAATGTCGAGAGATGGCGCGGGCTCTTCCCCCTGGTGACCGTACCCGCACCTCGCGTCCTCGAAATCGGCACTTGGGAAGGTCGTTCCTCCGTCTTCCTACTCGAGGCGCCGGCGAACTCGTGACGATTGATCACTATGACCTGCTCCAGACGGAGGCCGGCCGCGCACGCCGCGCCCGCGTCGAGCACAACCTGCGTCTCGCAGGCGGTCACTCCCGCGTCATCGAGGCCTTCAGCGTTCCGGGCCTTATGACGGTCCTGCGCGACGAGACAGAGGCTTCAGCCGCAGACGCGGGCTTCGACTGGCTATACGTGGACGGCTCCCACCGCGCAGACGATACCTTCCTAGATGGCGAGCTCGTATGGCGCCTCGCGCGGAAGGGCGCCATCATAATCTTCGACGACTACCGCTGGCCTGCGGAGAGTCCGGAGAGCATGCTCCATCCGCGCCGCGGCATCGATGCCTTCCTCGAGCTGCACGCGGGCGAGTTCGAGAGACTGTCCGGCGAGGGCGACTACCAGATGATCTTGCAGAAGAAGACAGAGATGCGCATCGGGTGGGCGTATGCCGGAGGGGCGTCCGCCACCGTCGAGAGCGCCCTTGACTACGGTATCAACCTCGCTTTCGCCGTGGACAGCGCGTACGCGATGCCCGCGACGGTCGCGATCAGTAGTGCCATCCGCGCACTGTCACCCCGGGCGCGCTGCACGGTGTACGTGTTGGACTGCGGCATGTCGAAGGAGGATGAGGAGAAGATCAGCGCGGTTATCGACAAGGACAGAAGCGAGCGCACCAGCATCGTGTTCCTAGATCCCGCAGAGGACGACTTGTGCCGCACCTTGGGCAGCGCGACGTGGGCAAAGCTTGATGTAGTACGCCGCGTTCCTGCAGAGCGAGTCCTTTACCTCGACGCCGACGTGCTCGTCATGGGAGATCTCGCCGAATTGTGGAACATCGACTTGCAGGGAAAGGCCCTAGGGGCGGCGCCGGACGTAGGATATCCGAAGGGTCATCCTGGCCTGGATCTCGCTAGGGCGCATTCCAATCATGCGAACCTCCCTAATGACGACGTCAGGATGACAGGAGTTCAGAATAACGCTGACAGCCCTACTTACTTCAACGCCGGCGTCCTTCTCATGGACCTGACCAAGATGCGCAGCAGCGCCGCCGATCTCGCGCGACTCGCGCGAAGCGCAAGGGAGCTTCACTTCAAGGACCAAGACGTTCTCAACATGCACTTCGCCGGAGATTGGGCCGAGCTTTCGCTGAAGTACAACGCGCAAGGACTGGGTGAGTGTCAGCGTTCGCAGAGGAAGATATGCCGCTCACTTTGCTCTCACAGGCACGTACGCCAGTAGCGTAACGCCCCAGCGCATGCTTCTCAACCTCGACGAGATGCGCAACTCACCCACCATCGTCCACTTTACCGGCCCTGTCCACCCATCGCTCGTCAAGGTGCTGAATCCCTGGGTGCAGCCTTATACCGCAAAGCCATGGGGATATGCCGGGGCTCCTGGACATCCGTTTACTGACGCTTGGTGGCAGGAGCTAGAGAGGACTGAGTGGAGAGGAGTGCGGAACACGGCCATATTCAAGGCTGGTCAAGAGGCGACGCGGTATAAGGTGTTGCAGGAGGCCTCTGATAGATTCCTGCACATGTTTTGAGATGATGATCTCCTAGAAATCGTTGAGTAAGATGCGCTCATGCTCGAATGGCTGGCCATAGTTGTCTCCTTGAGCCCGCGCTCAGAAGGGAAGCGCACATGAGAGTCCGGAATAACGTGTTTATCAGCCACGTGTACCTCCTCGAGCTGTTACGTCGATCTGTCACGATTTGTGACATTGTCTTCTGACTAGAACCATGGACCATGCAACGTCTTGAGCGTGCAGGCTACGCTTCTTTCGATGTTACATAACGACACTCCCTTTCAAATGACTGAGCGTCAGGCCCTGTTTGTGCTCACCCAGTTGTAGGAACCAATACTCTCGGGCACCTCTGAGGACCACGGGTCAAGCGTGTAGAAACTCCGCAGATGCCTTTTTTTGCCCTGTTGATGCACGGAAGAGCTCGTGAGTAGCAGCAATGATCTGTCTCAAATTTTCATAGGCTTTCGAGGAGCATATTTGCTCTAAGACTTAGCCCATAGAGCTAGCATGACGCGAACATAGCGGTACTGGCTGATCAGTCGGCTGGATGGCACGCAACGAGGCCTTGCTGCGCTGCATGTAGCTCTTTCCGAAGACCGATGGTATAAGTAGGGCGGATATCCATGACTTTCCAGCCTTTCAATGCGTGATTGAAGGCCGTGAGAAATGTGCTGGAAATTTGTTTCCGAGATGTGATTTCTCGGAGATATCGCTACGAAGATCGTCTCGATTTGGAAGTCGTTGGACATTGCACTGAAGTTTTTGACTTAGGCTATCCTGGCATATGAACGTAGGCCTCGGGTGAACGAACGTAGGTTTTGTATCGCATCATATCTCATACAAGAGACGCTGAAGTGAGTCTCAATAGATGGCTCAGCAACTCAACGTATACAGCGGCCATAAGGTTAGCAACGGCTGCCAAAAAATCTGTACGAGGTGAATACAAGACTGGATGAAGGTAGCCCTTTGGGACGCAGGCATATTTTGCCTAGTGATACGAGGGCAATCTGGCTGTGCGTATGTTCAAGATCATTTAGGACCATTGAAGCCTTGAGGAACACCGACTCGAGGGAAGCGCTTTTGCATCATGATGTCGACTCGAAGTCTCAAACAATGACCAGGCAATCTCCGGTGATCACGCAACTAGCACGTGACAGCCGCGCTTCTCAATGTCGATCGACTGAAACTTCGATTCGAGGAGGTGGCAAAGCTATTTGCCGTGTGACTTTCGTGCTTCAATTAGTCGGCCTACATCTGTGTGCAACCAAGATGAGGGGTAGGACATCTTGAAGCTCAGTTTGAATCAGCACACACATAGCAATGGATGGCATAACAAAAAAGCCGAAGGGGTATCAGGACATTAAGCTACAGACGTACAGTAACAAGTCGTAGTAGGAGCTCTCAGAGATACATAGATTCATATACTTGGCGCAAAGACATAGGGTCTATCAGAGAACATGGTGCACAAGCTTGAGGTGGCTCTTAAGGTCATGGAGCGTGTTGAAGCGCGACGTGCAAGCTTCCCCCCCGCGCAAACATCGACAACTGTATCGCCGGTGGTTCTCGTGGCGCTGGACATGATCTACGCAGCGCGTCAGATGAAGTATGCGCGCACATGACAAGATAATAGCCTACCGTCGAGGTTGGCCTTGCGCGTGAATGTTCGGTCGCAGTAGGCGCACGCGTGAGGGGCACGTCCTGCGCCGCCCTTGCGCCGACGTTGAATAGACGCAACGAACCGCGCATCTGAGCCGACCTGTGATCGAAATGCGTCCTCAGGCACAGATGGCGGAGTGTGCGCCTGCGCGAAGGTGTCGTCCATGGAGCCCGAGGGAATGGAAGTGTGGTGATCATCAAGCGGATGGCTCGTAGATGGCAATACGGAGGGGTCGATCGAACCATTCGATGACGATTGCGCGTGAACTGGGGCAAAGTAGTCGATGGTGTCGAGCATAGGGCTGGGCGTCCCGAAGGCGAAGTGATCCAAGTTGCCACTCAAACCTGCGTGCGAGGGGATGTGAGTGGCCGCCGCTGGAATTATGGAAGATGGGCGGACCGTGATCATCGCCGGTCGTGTGGGGGTGGGCGTAGTGATCAAGCGCGATGAAGGTGGACGTCTCGGGCGCTACGCAAGGCGTCAGTAGGAGGAATTGATAGAGCGACGAGCATGACCTATGTAGTCAAAACGAAAGTCTGGCGCAGCAGACAAGAACATACTCTCGTCTTGGGATGAGGTGGTCCCGAGGGCTTGCCTGTGGATCGTCAATGGATGAAAGTGCTTTGGGGGTGGGGGGACATACATGTACACGATATACTCCTGTGGATACGCCATCGTTATTGTGGGGGATGCTGCACAGAACACACGACGACCTTTGGTATATATACGGTACCATCGCTGCAGCTGTCCTGTCAGAAATAACGAATGAAGGTAGGAGATGACGGTTCAAGGTCAGTCTCAGGCAAGCTATCTACTGGTCGATCTCTGCGCTTCGGCGTGCGACCATTCAGTAAGGTGAACGCGAGTTGTGAACGAATGTGTGTAGGGTGTGCACAAAGACATTCGCCTTTCATGGATATGTTGGCCCTCGAAGTTCAAGTCCCGGTCATGCGATCGAACGTTTCCGCCCGATACACACCTCCTACGACGTTCGGCCGCATTTGACAGTGAGCATGAATCAAGCAAATGGATGCCCGTGTTCATTATCATGTGTGTAAGACATCGCCTCCTCACCTGGAGCCTTGCGATCTTGGGGTTCCTGCCCTTCACGCGCAGAGGCGCCGAACTGTCACGTACGACGGTAAGCGCGCTGCAGCTTCTAGTGATCGCGTTGTCGTACTGTATGCACACCAACGGCTTTGCGGTGCATGGCGTCATCCGACATCGCCTAAATGCTGGGATGATTGCTGGTAAGCCTCCCGGATGCGGTCCAGATAGTGCTCGTCTGTCACCTTGGCTGAACGGTCATGAATGAATTGTATCGGACGGGCGCTTTACCGGCACCACATGTGCAGCAGTTGCCTGCTGGACGTAGGGCGGTGATCGACGTTCCCACTAGCAAGTGGCTATGATCACCCTCTTGCCTGACTCACTACCACTCTGAACGCGCGCGATTCTCCGAATGTCAATTTCCTCGTACCTTTCCCTCACGGCCGACTTGGCCTTATCATCATTGATCTTCCTCCCGCACACGTCCACTGCAGCTTCGCTCGCCTCGCGCGCGCGTCCACCTCGACCGCGTCCTTCCATCCACCTTGCCCGCGTCATTGCAATACACCTCCCTTTCGCATCGTCGCATCACCCTTTCACACACTTCAATCCCCCTTCGCACTCCTTCGTCCACCCCCATCACCCATCACTCTTCTCGTGTACCGCTCGTCTTCCCCATCCTCAACCTCATGACTTGGCAGGCAGCGAGCCGGCGAGCTGGCCATGTAGACCGACGGGGCATAAGACGGCAGATCCAGTCGAAGAATGGCGAACTCGGATGGTTGGACCAGCACTCGGTTAGTAGGACCCGCACTCTGTCAGTGGGACCAGCGCGCACCTTCTGTCAGCCTAAGCCACGCATGCGGATACCGAGCCACAGCTCGACGAGAGTTCATTGGACCGGGCGCAGAACGCGGTGCTTCCTTCCTCCCTCCCACCTCTGCCTCGGCGGTCGTCACGGAGAGGTTCGAGGGCGCTGCAGGAGTGCGTGTGGCGTGACTGTCAGCTGCGGGTGGCTGAACATGGCGCCGACAACATGTCTGCCATATACATTTCATGCGAAACGGGAAGTAACGACTAGGAATCTTGACGCTTCGATCTTCCTGCTTGCAAGTTCAGTCTTGCTGCTCAGGCGCGCGCACAAGCTGCGGTCCGGCGAATTTGTGCAGAGGTGAGTAGCGCGTTGCTGTGGGCATATATTACATATCATGTAAAGTAAGAGGGTCGTGAGTCGGGACCGGCCGGTGTGGTAGGCGGGTGCTCGGGGAAGACGACGCCGGGAGGGTTGGAGACGCCTGAGCAGTGAAAGGTTGCGCCGTGCCATGCTGGACGGAAGCACATCATATCTGGGGTGGTCGACAGCATCCCATGACCGATGGAGGTCGGATCCATCGGAGGCCAGTGCTGGCGAATCCACCGAAAACTGTGCACGGACGCCTAGAATCCTGGCGGAACGATGCCCTTCGGTTGCTCAGCTTGCGGGTACATGGTCGGCATCATCTGGAGCTTTGTGAGTACGCGACATACGCGAGAATCTGCAAAAAAATCTCACCCCCTGCGTGCCCTGCTGCTGCTCGAACATCTCCTTTTCTTGCGCAACCAGCTTCGCCTCATCCTCGAGTGCGAGGCCGAGAGGGAGCGCAATGAGCAGAGCGGAGGTGGTCAGCACCCAGACAATGTTGCCGACGACTGCATGGTGTGTCAGTATCCGTCCTTCCTCGATGAGGTAAACTTCGCCACGCACCCTTCCCTGTCCCCTTCACAAAGCTGCCTGCCTTGCTGACGTTGTTCGCCAGCGCCAGCCGCGTGCTTGGCGGAACAATGTCCTTCAGAGCGGCAATGCGGTCGAGCAGCGTCTCATCGCGCTCGTCGTCGTCGGACGTGACGGACTCGAGGTCGTCGTCCGAGTCGGCGGCGGAGGACTCGTCGGAGGCGTACGGCACATCCTTTTCGTCAACGATCTCGACCTGGACCATGGCTGCGGTGGGTGGATGAGGAGGTAAGGATGACGGTGAGGAGGGAGTTGGTGGTCGGAAGGAGCACGGACGGGTGACGACACGCAGCGCGAAAACTGCAGTGACGCGGCGCGCGTGACCCGGCCCGTTCTCGGCGTGACATCTCGGGACGCAAACATCACGGCTTTGTGACCACACGTTGCGCTTTCGGCACGTTGCACCTCGGTACCGACGAGGGCGATGGAGGGCCGCAAGCAGAACACGGCGTGCGACGCCTGCCGCGCGCGCAAGGTCAAGTGCAACCGCGTCCCCGGCTCGGATCGCTGCGTCCACTGCGCGACCAAGAACCTCGAATGCACCCACTTCCAGCAGCAGGCGACCCAGCACAAGAAGCGGGCACCCAGGTCGGGCGATGCTCCCTCGTCGTCCACCCCCTCGTACAGCGGCCCCCCGCGTCCGCGCGCTGCCTCTGCGATCAACACGTCGAGCGCGACCCCTGCCGCCCCCCTATTAGCGCAACTCAACACCTCGATCACGCCCACCTCCTCCCTCCACGCCGTCCTCGCGCACCTGCTCGCGCCCCCGCCCGAGGGGTACCCCTCCTGGGGCCCGACTGCCGTCTCCCTCGCCTCCCCCGCCGCCCGCGCCGAGCTCGCCGCCGATCTGGCCGAGGTCTACCTCCAGATCGTCCACCCGCGCCTCCCCCTCCTCAACCCCGCCCGCCTGCGCGCCCAGATCCGCGCCCAGCCCTTCGTGAGCAGCACGAACCCCCGTGATCGCGGCCCCGATCCCGAGCGCACGACCCCCCTCCCCATTCACCCTGCGCTGCTCGCCGTCGTGCTTGCGTGGGGTGCCAAGTTCGCCGAACATCCGCTGCTGCTGGCCGACCGCGCTCTCCCCGCGCACAATGGCGCGTCCTTCCTCGCGTCTGCGCTGATTGCCCGCACGCGCGCCTTAGCTGAAGCCCTCGCCGTCCACCGCATCCCCTCCCCCGACCACATCCTCTGCGCTTTACTCCTCGAGCCCCTCCAATCCCAAGACCCGCGCGACCCCGACGCCTTCCACGGCTTCTGGCTCCGCGCCGCGGTCGGTCACCTCATGGGCCTGCGCGTCAACTACAAGAGCACGCTGCTCGGCATCCAGGACGGTGACGCGCGCGGGACGATGGTCTTCGCGTGGTGGATGGCGTGTCTAGCGGATGCATATGGGAGCGCGTATTACAGGCGGAAACCGATGTTGGACGACGATGATTATGATGTCGATTTCTATACGGCGCAGACGGCGGGGGTGGGGCCGTCTGGTCCGAACGCTGCGGGGTCTGCTTCAGCATCGGGTTCGACAGGGCAGACTGCCGGCGCGGACACGAACCCCAGCTCGAACCCTACGTCGCCCACAGACCCTACCTCTCCGGACGCTAGTCCTAGGGACCAGCTAGAAGTCTTGGTGTGTATACTCTTCCCTTGCCATCATCGTCGATAGCCCTCCCATATTCCCGCTCCTTCATCCACCGAGTCGCCCACCTTTTCATCTGCCTCGTCATCCCTCTTCTCATCACATCACATCTGCGGAACCTAATCTTATCTTCTTCCAGGGCTACTACCGCGCCGCACACGCCCTCGCTCGGGTGGCGCGGACGATGTCACGACGACTGTGGACGCCGGCGGTTGAGGCGGGAGGCATCCCGCACGCCACCCTCCGCCTGCTCACGCAGGCCCTCGCCGGCTGGCGGGCCGCGCACCTCGCCGCGGTCGGCGTACCGAGAGATTTTGGGAGGGGGTGGGGGTTTGTGGAGGTGAGGATTCGTTCTTTTGGCATCCTAATTCTGTGAAATACCCGTGTTCAAGTGCTGAAACGAAAAACACTTCAGGCGGTCTCCACCTGCGCCTCGGACGCGACGTTCCACGTGATGTGGGTCATTTTGTTTGGCGCGCTGGATGAGTTCGGGGTGAAGGTGAGGTGTCTATCCGTCCTGGTTTGGTCGTTTCCCCAGAAATGCATGTTGGAGTCCTCCCTCACGCGCCTCTAATTTATAAACCCCTCGTGAAGACCATGACCTGACGCTCACCCCCTCAGGAATTTGCCTCCCTCCCAGACCCCGCGGCCGCGGCTGAGAAGGACGAAGTATGCGCGACGATCGCGGAGCAGGCACTGCATGGGGCGTTGAGGATTGCGGGGTTGGTGAGTATTAGAATTTATTTCCATTCTAACTTTCTGTTTCTTTGTCTTTTCCTGTGTGAGATGAAGGGCAAATTTATGGCCGCCAAATTTCCTGCTTGCTGTTTGGTCGTCGCTTACGCGATCTTTTTCACTCCTCTCAACGACCATGATTATTCCCCGACACACCTCACTAACTCCTCCCCAGGCCGCCGTACTCACCCAAAACGGCTACCTCCGCCTCGACCCCGCCGTCATGCACGTCTCCTGCATCCACGCCGGGGGGCTGCTCGCGCGACTGGGCCGACCGGAGGTGCAGGCGTGCATATTGGGGCTGGAGCAGTATGCGCATGCGTATAGCGAGGCGGGGGCGCAGGCGGCGGCGTTGCGGGCGGTGTATGAGGGGGTGGTGGGTGCGGGTGGGAGTGAGGGGGGTGGAGGAAGTGGTGGACAAGGGGGTGGACAATCGAGTGGGCAAACGAGCGAGGTGCGTATCATTCTTCTTGTCAATGCAATAAAAGGCGAGCAGACGCCAATGCGACGAGTAGGACATGCAAACGGACGACGCGTACGGGTACGACACTGGGTACGGCTACGGCTATCAGCAAGAATCCGCGTATGGGAACGGGAATGGAAATGGCCACGGCTACCAGGGCTATAGCGAGGGGTACCAAGCATACGGCTCCGAGCGCGCGACCCAGGGCTTCGACTACAGCCACGCGCGCAGCACGTCGCCGAACGGTAACAATGCTGCGCCGGGGCCGTCGGGGTATGCACAGACGAGTCCGACATCGACCATGCAGGCAGGGTCATCTTCTACCACCTACCAGCAGACAAGCTACGCGCGCAGCTCCTCGGCGCCAGCTAACAACAGTACCACCTTTGCGGAGCAACAACAGCAGGGGTACGGGGGATACCCTGCGTCGTCGGGTGCGACCTCTGCGTATCCGAGCTCGTTGGCCACCGGGTTTTCGAGCACGGCGACTGGCGCGTATCCGACTTCATCAACGAGCGGACATACGAGCTCGCCGACAAGGACCGTACCGTCGAATGCGGCATTTCCCGGGTCTGCTTCCGCGTTCCCCGCCTCTTCGACCGCTGCGCCTGTGTTCCCTGGCGCCAACCCCAACACCGCCTCCACCTCCAACCTCAACAACCCCGCCCCCAAAACCGTCGACGTCTCCGCCTCTCCCCCCACCACGCCTTTGGAGGCCACGCTCGCCGCGCAGGGCTTCCCCCTGCACCCGCACGCGCGCGGGTTCCCGACGGGGGCGAAGGGACTGCGGTTCATGCGCGGCGCGGCGAGGGAGCTGATGGCGAGGGGCGTGGGTGGGGGAGAAGGGCGAGAGGACAGGGAGAGGGCAAGTAAGGGCGACGGGAATGGGGATGGGATGGACGTGGAGGAGGGTGGGTAAGAAGAGGTAAGAACACGAACAAGGGGAATATATGTAACGGGCAATCGGGTGAACGATGGACCCCTCTGCGCTGCAGTACTTATCGAGCCGAAAAGACCTTCCTCTGGTCGGTGTCTTCAGCACTTGATCTGCGTTAGATCGAGCTGGCCTCTTTACTTATTCGTAGACCTATGTCGTTCGGTTTGTTTTGCTCTTCCGAGTTACTTCCTACAGCACCTTCAAGTTCCTCGCCTACTACTTACTACTTTTTGCGTCAGGCACCTTTGCTTCGACTTTCTTCGTTGGCCATTGCTGTTGTCTTACATGTCGAAATGATGGCACCTGTACGGACGCATCTCACTTGTATCGTCTGCGCGGCGGGCTACACCACGGAGCGCGGCCTCGATAGTCTCACGATATTGAAGGCGAGTGGACGTGAACGTGGTACGAGCCTCATCTCCCCCCTCACATGCTTCGTTGCATAGCCCGTGAAATCGAGCTGCATCATGGTGATCAATGTTCTCCGTACGCTAAGGCCGATAGCACTGACAGAGCTCGATTGGTCGCTGATCTTTCCGAGGCTAGGGAGGTGGTGTCAACTACGTATGCTCGCCACAAAGTCATATCCCCACATCGTGGCTTGGATCTCGGGATCGCTTAAGTGCCTACATCCCGATGCACTGCTAGGCGTCAGCCCCGTTGATCTCCGCCGCGAGTCCGCTACGAGCCCTGATGCGCCAGTGTGTCAAGCGCCCAGCGCCTCTTTTCATGGACGTCTACAGCACGGTCACGCCGGGTGATATGCAGTCTAAGTCGATGTCAGTTCCATGATCTTCACAGGAAGCATTGACATGCGCAATGACACCCAGACGCCGGCACAAGCTGTCCGCATGTGCCACCGAGTCTTTCAAATCGTCGCGTCGCGCCAGATTCAAGATCGCGGGTTCTCATACTCTCCGAGAATACGCACGCAAGTAACGGTGCTCCTCACAGCTCAGGTCGTTGGAAGGATCCAATCCTGAACCATGTCATGCACGTCGCGCTCAGGGTCTGCACATCTGAAGTTCAGCTATGTGCGGCAATTCCCGCAGAAGGAATCAATTCTTGCGCGCACGTGATACTTCGAATTACTGAACTTGGAAAGCCTTCGATGTTCGTCCTCATCTGTTTCTTTGTGTATCCGGGACAGCCAGAACCAGACAACTGGCTGACTGTACTCATCTTGCATAAAAACTATACTGACCGTCCTGTAGGTCATCAGGTCTCAGCCATCCTGCAGTCGAGCGCTCCCAGGGTATGTTTTTCTTGACATATCGTAGCGTCCGGGACAATTGCTGAACTTTAGTGCTCTAACTCAAGCCAACAAAGGGCGATCCGGATGCTCCGAGGCTCCTGCGAATGAGAATGCCATCCGTCAGGCCAGCGGCTTTCGCCTAGTAATGATTCCAAATCGCAACAGCGTGCGGACGACTCGGTCTCCCTCAAGCGCTATTTTTTCGTTGCATCATACTGATCGCGATGTTCAGTGCCAGCGACGAATGAGTAGAGGGATAGGCGCCAGTGATGCGCCCTCATTACCCGCGCCGTTGCCGACCGCTAGACGCTGGGCGCGTAAAGCCCTATACTGCTCGCTGTCTACCGGACCTCGGCCGGGCCGGATATCCAGCTGTCATGCACAGCGCCTCGGTTCTTTTGTATCGAAGGCATCGCAACTCTGCGGGCATTAAGGTTCGGAGCGCGTGCCTAGCGTTCGCAGCATAGCAGGTCAGGCTTTCTGCTGCAACGTTCGAGCCGTGCTATAAATCTTAATTCATGATATTTTTCAGAAGCCATATTCGCCATATCTCTGCTTGTTAATGTCTTCCAAGGATTCGCATAAAGAAGGATCGTCTGCACCTTAATTCTGCTCAAAACATGCCATGTAGACATTGCACGACGAGTCCTACACAGATCAGACACAGTGATAGTTGAGTGGATGACGATCTATTGAAACCAACGCCTAACTCGGATGCCTCTTCGGGGCCGGCGGCTGGTCCGTACCATTGATTGCATCGAAGTTCGTCAGACCGTGGCCCGGTGAGGCGGTGGATGTTGCATTGCGGCGGCGGCGGATCAGCGCGAGATCAAGCGCTGGGCGCTAGCAGATGCGGTCGACACCGAGAGCAGGAATATCAGAGTATAAGAGACTGGCGGGCTGCTTCGAGCAACACCCCTCACCGAACGACCATGTATCATCAGCTCCCCCATTCTACGTGCGTCGCATGGCATGTTTACTCCCTCGCGTCCATCGACGATGACGTGCCGCATAGACCAACCTCTCGTCGTCGCCGCCAGCAACCCGGAGGTAGTCCCAGTGTCCCTATGGCCGCGCACATCTACCAGTACCTAGGTGCGTGAGCTTTCGCCTATCCTTGTTGGCCGCGGGCTCACTTTCCAATCAGCGCCAGAGATGTCTGCACCTTCCTTGTCCATGGAGGGTGCGCACGCTTTTGAGTTCAACTTCACGCCCCCTCCTGCCATGGTCGCAGCTCCAGGTGCCTCGCCTCGCCTCGTAGCTTCTTCGCTTGCTCACAGATCATCACCGTACACGCAGGGCTGACGAGTGAAGACTTCAATGCTGGAGCGACCATCGGCTATCCACTACCCAACCATGCGCAGTCTCTTGGACAGCCTGCCATGCCCTCTCTGCCGTCGTCGACATCGGTCTCGTATGGTACAGACACGCCTCCTTCGCTGGCATCTGTCCCCGCTACCACCTTCATCGCCAACGGTTACGCTGGCGCAGTCCAAGACGCCTTCCGCTCTCAGGTTGGCTCTGACGCTCGAGCTTTAGCGGCCTATGCCCGCCGTCACCAGGGACATGCACATCGCGCACCCTACCAATGTAGCCAATGCAGCCGAACGTTCGCGCGTCGGACCAACCTCAGTGGTAGTTACCTCTTGATGGCTTGAATACATCGCCTGAGGACGAGCAATATTGACCTCTTGCGCAGATCACATCATGCGGCACGAAAACCGTCGTGCCTACCGTTGCCCATTCGTGCATAGCTGCCCGGCGCGGCATAACACGAAGGGGGATCTCAGAAGTCATGTGAAGAGGGTGCATGGACGTCCGAAGGCTCTCTAGGGGCATCTGCTACATTGTACCTCGTCTGACGCCCCAAGCGCGGCTTGACCGCTTTTACTTTGACTCAAGTCGCAGCTCTCCTCTTCACCCAAGTCAAAGGCCTCACTCCATCCACCTGGATGGATGTATCAGATCTGTGGTCTCTCCGGGCCACTTAATCCAAGCCATTCATCTTCACATTTCCACGTACCTAAGTTCCTCGCGACACAGGAGTTCCTCCCTCTAGAGATGCTGTTGGCTGCAAACGTCTAGCCGGCTGAAGGCCCCACTCGGTCTCATGTAACGGACGAGATGCTATCATGGCCTGGAAGGACTGAGCGTTAGGTGGGTTCGATGGCGAGGATGGTCTGCTGCTCCAACGAATCGGAAAAGGCTTCTGCACGTCGACATCATGTTGCCACATATTGCCTAGGAAGGAGCACCAAAAGGAGCATGAATCTCTGCGCCGGACCTTTTTGTTTGATTGAGATACGATCATTTCTGATCGGTTATAGATTTGATGGCGGCAAGGCCTACGGCAGGTTCCCATAACTGTATACGCACACAAAGCTGCCCGAATATCTACGACAACTTCACACTCTTCACCACCTTTGAGATACCCGACTTCTCGCCCTCGTACCTCCCGCCCGTCGCCGCTAACCCGCCCTTGTACACCGCGCGCTGCGACGCGACCTTCCGCTGCGCCTTCTCGAACCGCATCCGCTTCTTCACGCGCGGGTTGCGCACCGCCTTCGCGCGCTTCGGCGTCAGGCCCTTGTTCGCCATAATCGCGCGCGTCGGTGCCCGTGGCCCGCCCGCCGCGTCGTCGTCCATGGCGCCCGCCAGCAGCTCGCGCTCCGCGGCCACCTCCGCATCGTGCGCGGCCTTCTTGGCGGCCTTCTTCGCCTTGGAGGCGCGCGCGACGAGGTCGTAGTAGCCGTCTTCTTCCTGAGCGTCGTCCTCTCCTCCATCCGCGCCGCCGAAGTCGTCGACGTCCATCGCGTCCCCGGTGTCCAGATCCTCCCCGCCCTGGCCCAGAGCACGCTTCGCCGCCTCGCGCGCCTCCCGGGTCTCCTTCTCCTTCCGCCGCTCGCGGTACGGGATGTCGTCGTCGCCGCCCATCGCGGCCTGCCGCGCGCCCTCGCGCTTCGCGCTCTTCGACTCGATGCGCGAGGTGTAGAAGCGAAGGGTGCGCTTCCGCGCGCGCTTGTCCGCCGCGTCGGCGTGCTGCAGCGCGGTCGGCTCGCCGTGCGCGTCGAGGTCGAAGGTGACGGAGGGGGTGGATTTGGTGGATGTGGAGGACGACGGCTCGAACTCGGGCTCGACGAGGTCGAAGACGGGTTGGGATTTAGTCTCGGCGGTCTTGCGCTTCTTCTTGGGCGGCTTGTCGGTGTCGGGGGTGCCGTTCGTCTTTGCCTTCTTCGCGTTGTCTTTCTTGACGACGCCTGACGTGACGTTGAGCGTGAACGGCCCGCCCTTGCTTGCCTCCTCCGCCTCCGCCAAAAGCTCGCCAAGCTCCGCGAAGTCGACGCGCCGCCTGCGGGGTACGCTATCCTCTTCGTCGCCCTCGCTCAGCATTTCGTCGTCGTCACTGTCGCTCAGCACCTCGCCCTCGTAGTCCATGCTATCGTCGTCGACGAGACTGTCTTCTTCCCCATCGTCCAGCTCATCTTCCTCGTCCGAGTCTGACGGCGCAAAGTCCAGCTCTTCCAGGGTGGCAAGGGCCTGCTTTAGCGTGAGAAGGCGGGCGAAGATGGGGTGGGATTGGAGGGTGTCGGGTTTTGTGGCGTATTTGGGGGTGGCGCGGAGGTGAATATAGAAGGCGAGGGTGGAGGCGTAGGTGAGAAGGGTTTCTGTGGGCGAAGGATGTGAACGCGCGATCCAAGCGGAAGACAGGGAAGAGGGAAAAGAAAACATAAGAAATCGACGTACGATAGTAGAGATGCATCATGCCCAAACCGAGTCTTTCGCCAAATCCTTCAGGCCTGAGAAAAGTCAGATGGATGATAGAGTGAACAAAGTAGTGCTAGGACGCACTTGTCGAGCTTTTGCTTTGCCTTCGCCAGGTTGTACGCCGTATCCTCCCAATCCCTCGCCAGCGCAAGCGCCTCCGGATTCGTCTTCTCCAGGTGCTTGAGTATCGTCGCCGGGTCTGTAGTCGCAAGCGGTACTCCTGGCACCGTAGAGGTATCCACGACGCCGAAGTCCTCGTTCTCCCCCGCATCCGCATCACCCGCCACGACGTCGTCCTCCAGACCAAAGTCCGCGTCCGTCATGCCCTCGAGCGCCTTCCCTTGCAGCCTCCGTGCCTCCTGCTCCTCCATCTCGCGGGCCTCCTCGTCCTCTGAGTCGATCTCGTCGGCGTTCGAGGCATAGTACGCCTTCTTGCCGCGCCCCCATGTCTCCTCTTCGGAATCAGAGTCGGCTTCGGAGGAAGAAGAGGAAGGAGCGGAAGCCTTTTTGCCCTTGGCCTTTGCGTCCTTCTTTGACTTCTTCGTGGATTTGGAAGGGGCGGATGATTCGGCGTCTTCATCGTCGTCGTTCATGTCGGCGTACTGATCGTCGTCCTCTTCGTCCCCTTCGGAGTCGGAGGAAAGACCTTGCAGGCCAAAAACCTCGTCGCCTCCGCCAAGGTCATCGTCATCGTCGTCTTCTCCCTCGAGTAGGATCTGGTCTCGGGACATGTGGACTGCATGGTGAGGCGCGACGAAGGGTGGCGGTGAAAGAAGGGATGTGAGCAGTTGTTCGTAATGAAAGCGTTACGCTACGCACACTCATCCTCGTCCTCCAACGGTATGTCGGCAGCAGTATTCCAGTTCGCGACGCGCGCGTCGTCCTTGCTGGGGCGCTTGCCGGTCTTGCCGCCATTCTTCTTCGTAGCGCGTTTGCGGACCATGGTAAGATCCTACGCAAACAAAATGTGTCCTGTGCTGTAGAAGGAGGGGAGGGCGATGGGGAAGCGTAAGCGCCTGCAGCGCAAGGGCAGTGAAGAGAGCACTTTCCAAAATTCCGATCGGCCATCATTGGCAGTGATCAGTGACCTCCGGTTTTCGGGCCGGAATCCGAGGTCATAATGCACACCGCGGAGAAGTTGGCCTTGTACTCATCGTATCGCGCGACATTCTCAGAGCAATAGTGTTGCTGAACCTCGGAAAGATACCGTGTCTTCCGTGTGCTGGTTTTACATGACCTTGTTCTCCGTCCTGAGTCGGAATGACGTCTTCCGTCCAGCGAACAAGGCCGCCTTCGCGTCGCAGAATGCTCACGCCCCCTCCCGCCCGCCCACTCGCATCACCCCCTCCCCTTCGACGCGATAGCTCGCTGCCCCCATCCGCGCGTTATGCCTGCGTTTCTCAAGCTCCCGTGGACGGGCTGTCTCACGAGGCCCGGTCACCTGCTGCGCTGCGTTGTGGCTGCAGAACGGTTTATGCATGGCAGGCTGGGTGAACTATACAAGCGCCCAAAGATAAAGCTCGCTGAATTTCTCCCTCGATCGCCAGTTGCTCTCCTTCATCCTAGCTCGGTCTGTCTACACCTACTCGCCGCCCTACGATCTCGCTGTTCATCACGCCCATCTCGAGCTTCACATCCCCCTTGACTTCTGATCATGGCCGCCACCGC
This sequence comes from Pleurotus ostreatus/Saccharomyces cerevisiae fusant, assembly GCA_024196135.1. Lineage (NCBI taxonomy): Eukaryota > Fungi > Pleurotus ostreatus/Saccharomyces cerevisiae fusant. Next base: position 2,860 of record JAMQCK010000419.1, on the reverse strand, counting down.
CTCTCAACCCCCTCCCCATAAACTCAATCCCCCCTTCCGAATCGACCACGTCGGGTCCTTCCTCCGTGCGCCAGAGGTACTGGCTGCGCGCAAGCAGGCCGCTGCGGGTACCCTGTCCGCCGCCGAGCTACGCGAGGTGGAGAACAAGGCGATCGCCGAGCTCGTGAAGCAGGAGCTTGCGAACGGCGTCCGTTCCATCACTGACGGCGAATTCCGAAGGGCGTACTTTCACATCGGTGCGTGAACGATCTGTGATTCTTCTTGCGGATAACGGGGCTTGCTGGGAAATATGTGGATGGTTGCTAACGTTCGTATGACCAGGCTTCCTCAAGAACTTGGAAGGCGTAACTGTGACTGGTAGCATTCAATCACAAGAGAACGAGCATGGGTTCTCGCCACCGAAGTTGAGCGTGACGGGTAAAGTGAGTTTTGCGCCTGCTACTATCTGCCGAGTTATGGGCACTTACGCAGGGAATCATCGCAGCTCCGCTGGGTCAAGCCCATCGAGGTCGACAACTTCAAGTACCTCCAGTCCCTCATCGACCCATCAACTGGCGCCATCCCTAAGATCACCATCCCCTCGCCAACCATGGTGCATTTCCGTGGCGGGGTGAGTACTGCACTCGTCCACCACATGACAACATACTTACATTCGCTCCTCCCCTCCCGCAGCGCGCCTCCATCGACATCGACTCCTACCCCGACCTCGACATCTTCTTCGCCGACCTCGCCGCCGTCTACCGTCAAGAAATCAACGCCCTCTACGAAGCCGGCTGCCGCTACATCCAGCTCGACGACACGAACCTCGCCTACCTGTGCGACCCCGACATGCGCGCGGCCGCCGCGGGGCGCGGGGAGGACGTGAACGCGCTGCCGCGGCAGTATGCGGCGCTGATCAATGCGGTGGTGGATGGGCGGCCGGCGGATTTGTGCATTGGGATACATTTGTGCAGGGGGAACTATCGGTCGAGGTGGTGAGTGGGACGTTGGTTGGCGTTGGATGGAGGGAGAACTTATGGATCGAGCTCAGGTTCGCGCAGGGTGGTTATGAGCCGATTGCGGAGGTGCTGTTCCGCGAGCTGAATGTCGATGCGTACTTCTTGGAGTGGGAGAACGAGCGGAGTGGTGGTTTCGAGCCGTTGAGGTGCGTCCTCCATCCTTTGTTGTATTCCCCTTATTGTCGTTGACATCTCTTGTAGATTCCTTCCCCCTTCGAAAGTCGTCGTCCTCGGCCTCATCTCCTCCAAAGTCGCTGCCCTCGAGGACAAGGCGCACATCCTCGCGCGCATCCGCGAGGCAGCAAAATACGCGCCCCTCGACCAGCTCGCGCTCAGCCCCCAGTGCGGCTTCTCGTCGACGCAGGAGGGCAACGACCTGACTGTGGAGGAGCAGTGGGCGAAGATGCGGTTAGTGGGGGAGATTGTGGAGGAGGTTTGGGGGAAGAACTGAGTGGGAGGGGTGGTCTGGGATTTGGGTGTGGGGTTTGTGTATGTATATGGTTGACGAGGGCGGTGTGGTCAGGCAGAATAATGATAATCACGAACGTTCAACCGTCCATGCTATCAGCATCTGCATGTCAGGAAGCGCTGTTCACCGGCAACGTTCGTCCTTTTAGATAAGTAGCTTCGGAGAGTGCAGACGTAACAGTTGCGAAGAGAAGTGACGATCCTTGCGAAGATAACGCGAATGCACGTTCGACGTAAGGCTACTTCCCTCGCTAGGGACATGGTAGGAAGCGTGCATCGGCGCCATGATGAAGGGATTAGGAGCGTGCTCTGTGGTAATCAAGCCGCATGGAACGCGTTGCGAAGCTCGCCCACAGAACAGGGGCTTTCCGTACGTTCAATTCCGTGGGTATCGTCCTCAATCGATGGACAAACCTGAAAGTGATCGAATATTGGGTCTGCTAGGATTGCCACGGAACTCTGCAGATCCTGAATTGCTGGAGTTACGTACATAACCTTGGATTTCCCCTGGCGCTGTAATCCACTGGATAAAACCACTCGTTTGCAGTGAGAGCACAACCAGCCCATGCATCATGCCCCCGTATTTACTACTATTTACTCCAGTATAGAGTACCAGATCGTTCAACTACCGATTTAGGATAAGCGCTCCTTGGCGGAGACTTCCACCAGCTTCCACCAATCCTCCCAACGTGCTAAGGCCTACCACAAGAACAGAACTTCTTCCGAATGCTCCAGCCGGCGTTCTCTGCATCCGAGGTCTTACGCTTGCCTGTCGTGGCCTCAGAATGCATGGCGTTCCGTCTCAAAGTTCACTATCAACGTTGCGGAATCGTTCAGGACTCTGATGCCGTCAGTTTCCCCTGCAGATCCCGTCCATTGACCTCCCCGAGGGATTCTGATGCCGTCCAGAGACCCCGGGAACGGACGATAAGCCCAGCATCTGCCGGCGGTTTTAACTTTCCCTATCTGTCAACAATGCCCGCGTGATTACGAAACCGCCTGCGCCTCGCTTTAAAGGGCCCGAAATCTACGGTTTCCCCTTCTCTCTTCTCTTCCGCCTTTGACCTCTATGAGCGCCATGCCCGCCTCCGACGCCGTGCTCACCCAGATCCTCGGTCAGCTCGAGGCGCTGCAGGTCCAGCAGCAGGCCCTCACGGCCAAGGTGCGTTGCGCGCGGCGAGCTCAGAACACGCGGCTAACGCGCTGCAGCTCGACGACCTCACAGCCGACCGTCCGTCCATCCACAAGCCCGCCTCGGCAGATGTCGTGCATACCCTCACGGGCGCGAGCACGATACAGCCGCCCACCGGCTCGCCGACGACGAACGGCTACCGCCCGCTCGACGATAAGGAGCGCGAGAAGATCCTCTACCCGGGGCGTGTTCTCCTCTCCAG